>JAPYYV010003449.1:0-18341 GCA_030522625.1 Copidosoma aretas
CCTTAAAAACTGTTCTTCAGTTTGATCGTGAATGTTGACTTCGCTATGAGATTCTTAGATAATAACTATTAAGTCACACTTTTCATACATATTAGGTTTTAGAAATCGAGTTAAAGTATCAAATATTAGTACAAATTAAATAAGTTATTAAAAACATGAAGAATTACAAGTTCAAACTAAAAAAAATTTTGTCACACATCTGGTCACTGATTGGTCGATAATCAGTTTGTCATATAATAATCTGCTTTCTCTTAGATAGTTAGATAGTGATCTTTACTAAAAGAATAACACTCATGCGTAATATTACAGTAATACAAAGTATACTACAAGGGGCGTATGCATGGAAAGCATTGCTTGGGTAAAAAGCGTTTGTTTAAATATTAGATTAAAAAAATATAAGTCATGATCAGAAGTTGTTAAATAAGCTGCAAAAATACTTCCTGTAAAAGAAAACCTAATACATAGTGTCTTAGCTCATAACCTGTATTTTTTTATGAATAAAAGATTACTATAAAATTAAAATAAAAAAAGTATGTAATGAATTTTTTAAATTTCAATCGCGAATTTTAACAATAGATCGTGTGGGAAAACTTTTTTCATAATAACAAAATA
This sequence comes from Copidosoma aretas, assembly GCA_030522625.1. Lineage (NCBI taxonomy): Eukaryota > Metazoa > Arthropoda > Insecta > Hymenoptera > Encyrtidae > Copidosoma > Copidosoma aretas. The sequence goes on from JAPYYV010003449.1 coordinate 613, forward strand.
TCTGAATTTACGCAGTCACAATATTCTAAACAGTAAGAGGTCGCTTTAGCTGAAAGGAAATTATATAATCACTATTTATTATAAACGCTTTTCAAATAGAATAGTGGCAATTGTAAGATGTGTATATAGTAGGCATAAAATAAAATGCGCATAAATGCAATAAATCGAGGAAATTATCATACTAATATAAGTATATAGATAATCGTATATGGATCCAATATAGATATAATAAAATTTATTCAAAAGTCCACTTATTTTTAAGTTTGTTATTGCTTTCATAGTTGTTCTATAAGTACTTAAAATGATCCGTTATTAAAAAAAAACAAACGATCAAGTTAATTAAAAAAAAGGACCGTATTCATTTTATATTAATGCACTCGGTAATATATGCGAATTTAACTTTTATAATATGATATCTAAAATCACAAAAAGACCACGTCTGTGTATGTGTCTGAAGTCCTAGCCCAAGCAATAGTTGTTTCCATGTTCTTTTATATTTGAATTATTAGTTTATTAAAAGAAGTGATTTCAGAAAACTAATATAAAAATACAATAAAAGATAAATATTGATAAGTAAACAAAATTAAAATATATTTTAATAGTCATTTTTTAAATTAAAGAATAAAGCTATTTTAAGCTTCTTTATTACAAGGGAGAAAAATTGCTATCACATAAAAAAAAAATATGCATATGATAATTATTTATATGATTTATTTTATAAATATAGAAAAGTAAGAAGGTTGGCGAGCAGAGCGTGCGCAGGTGGGCGAATATAGGTAAGGAATTTATGTCACAAAAAAAAGGACAGTTTTGTCATGTAATTACACAGCTATCAAAGTAATTAACAATTATACGATAAATAACGGCAAATAATTGAAAATAGGTCAACACTACCGCATAGTAATTAGGCCGAATATATGAATTATAGGAAAAATTAAAATTAATAAAAAGTAGTAAAAATATAAATGAAACTAACGGAAAAGTATAAAAAGGATGACAAGAGATACAAAAATTGAACAATCCTAAGATAACTAAGCAAAGTAGAAAAAAGCAAAATATAATAAGGTTTTGGAAAGCTGTTCAGAAATTTAAACAAACAGAAAACGGGATGGTAATAAGAACAGAGGCAAAAAACAATAATTTAAAAAGTTTTCAAAGAGACAACAATGATACTTGTACAAAAAAAGACAATAGAAGTATATGTATGGACATCACAGTTTAGAAGGATTTGTACAAGAATATATCCATCATTGAATAAAAAAATGTCTTGGAGAAAATAAAAAACAGAATATTTACAGGAAAAAACAGAATTATAGGAAACTGTTTTAAAATCTCCAAATAATTTGGTCGATTGATTTGAAAAATATCTTTCATAACTTATAGACTACTACAGAAGCGTGGACAATAGCAAGAATCTTTTAAATTCACAAGTCAAGAAAAAAGTAGAAGGAGGTTAAAACTACAGAGAAGTGGCTTTTTAATGTAACATACAAGATTTAAGAAGTTATGTTCGCTGCAAAACTAGAAAATCGGTAAAGCAGAAACAAAAAATAAAAGAGAGTTAGGCTGCTGTCAGAACAAAAGGAAGAACAAGATAACATATTTTTGTACTAAATAATTTAATTATTAGTAAACTTGAGCAAGTCATCAATAAATTATATGCTGTGTTTGTAGATTTCAAAACAGAATTTGATAACATTTATGATGAAATATTCCGGCTAAAAATAAATTTAAGAGAAATAAGTTGAATAGTATAAAAAATAAGTATAAAAATGACAAAAATGTTGAAAAAAATATAAAAATATACAAAATACAGTTAATTAAATTACGACTAGGGTCTAACAAATTTATTAAAACTATGAAAGAGAAAAGGCGACAGTTTCTATGGAGCCCGGTACTTTTAAGTTTATTTATGTAGAAAATAGACGAATAGTGGATCTTATATATTACAGGAGGTGTAACAGTAGCCAACTCCAATTTCACTGTCTTAAATCATCTAATGACTTTGTTTCAGGCACCGAGCATTTTAAAGACAGAAAACATATGCAGAAAGACTAAGATGAATAAACTACAAAAAATATTTTGAAAGTGAATAAAAAAAAATTGTTAATTTTTAGGAATAAAAAAGGGAAAGAAAATCTGTTTTGATTCAAATTAGATGCTTTGAAGGTTGAAAACTAGGACATAGATCTAGAAGTGTGGTTCTCAACAAAAACATTTTTGTTGCACGGAGAAAGAACAACAGGTAGGGAGCAAAGGATAGTCAAAGCCGTTCTAGGCTCAAGCAAAAGAGATAAAGTGGAAAGTTTTGATCAAAGATTATTTTTATGGAGTAAATGACAAAATTGTATTGCACATACATAGGGGAACGTTGTGTATGGAAGAGAAAAAAAAATGTAGAAAAAATAGAAGGTAGATTCAAAATTATAAAGTTAGGTATGAATGCAAAGGCACAAGGATATATATACATGAATATTGAAGGCTTGCAGGGTAGGCTCATATTTAGAAACGAAAATAAAAAAAGACAGAAAAAAAAGATTCAGATCTATAAATATCGTGATGAGTTGAAATAAGAACACATCAGGATATATGCGAGTAATAGAGGTACATATGGTAAGCCTAGAAATAGGCATAAGACAAAGAATAGAAATTTACTTTTGGCAAATGATAAAAAAGGACAAGAGTAAGTGGTTTTATTCATGCTAAATAGAATAATTAACAGAGACTTAATTATTAAATCATTCAAAATAAGCATAGGAGAGATAGTAGTATATTGAATGTAAAGAATGGGAAAAACGATATGACATATAAAAAAAAGCAACGAACGAAAATAAACTTGAGAAAATCAAAGATTATTTTACAAAGGAAAGAAAGACTTTTGTCAATCAGCAAATAGAGAAAAACTATATGGTAATTGACAACTCTATCCTTAAATATAAAAAAAAGAATGAAAGAGAGAGAAAAAATATAGAAAAAGTAGAACATATAAGTGAGTTTAGAAGTTTTTAAGTGATGGACTGTAGTCACTGCGATGAAAAAAAAATGTATATATAAAGCATATATTGAAATATAGAGAGTGGAAAAACATCAAATATAATAATAATAATATCAGTCAGAAATATAGGGTTAAAAGATAATGGAGAGATATGCAGAAGTGAGATGATTTATGTTAATGCATAATCTATTCATGTAGGCTAATAAGGCACTACGGAATGAAGATCTAAAGTTCAATGATATGTTATGTATTATAAATAATAATATTTCGTGAATAAAAAACAGTTTCTTACATGTTGAAGTATGTTTAGTCAATTTCGTATTATATTTTATTACAAATGAAAGTAGAATTGATTTAAGGGCATACGCACTTTCTATAGTTATAAAAGAAGAGGAGGAAATGTAGAAGTATATGAAAATCAATATTAAAAATTAGAAAAAAAAAAAAAAAAATTATTAATAGATAGTAAAAATTTCACGATTATATCTTATAATAAATACTAAAATGTACAATAAATATTCAAAAAGAAGGCTCATAACTGTATATGTAAGAATAATGAATGCATATGCATCAATATTAACCATGAATACGAAATATAATCATTATTGGTATTAAATAAGTGATAATTATTCGATAAATCAGTAAGCTTATTATATTTATTGACTACATTTATTCGAATTCTAAGCGAATTTTAATGAGCATTGCTTTGGTTATCTATGTTTGTACGCATATGTGTAATACCACCGAACTTCGAAAACAAGTGTTTTTGATAATTTTGTACAATGTTCATGAATTAAATGAACTTTTATAAATATAGAAATTAAAAGTATTATGTTACAAATATTAAACACAACTTTTGAAGCAAAAGTTATTTGAGCCTTATTAGAATTAGGCTCAAAAGTGTACCAATTTAGTGACTTTTTGAGTGTTACTAGGCGCTGTATTATTTCTTTCTGCTTGAATAAAAAAAAGCTATCTCTGGAATATTATGAAAATCAGAGGGATTTGATGTATTAAAAAATTAGATTTATTAAAGTGTTTAACTGTTAGTGTTTCTGTTACCCAAAAGAAGTTAGAACCATATTTCTGATTGTGACCTATTTTGTCAGAATGTACTTATTAACAATATTTTCTGTGTAAAAAAATCCATCAAATTTTTTTTAATATTCAAAGCAATAAATATTTTTTGAGAGCTAAAAAATATGATATTTATTATTTGTAAGCATACAACCCAAAATGTTGTATGTACATTACTAAGAAAATTGCGTTTCAGCGCTTAATTCATACTAAAAATCGTTTACTTTTAGAGGGACACTCCTAATTAATATGCAAAGTTACTTTTTTTTGGCGTACACAACTCCTTGCGCTCTTAGGAAAAAAAAATCAAGAGTCTTTATCGAGAAATTGTGTTGAACAAAAATTATGTGACTTTCGAAATCTTTAAATAATTTACAGATCTTATCATTTTTAGCAATATATAAAATGGCTAAAGCTTCGAAGGGTAGACAGATTTAAAGCTATCTTCGAGCTTAAATTAAATCTTAAATCAAATCTTTTCAATAATACTTTTTGTGTCGATATGTGCGTTTGTTTCAAAGTTACAGTCGGTAAAAAATTAAGAAATCATACTATTATGAGATACGAGATCTTTAAATAGTGTTTTTTATTAAGATCTTCAATTTGTTACAAAAGAAATAAAGCATCTTACGGAAATGTGTATAGTAACATTTTATGCTTATAATAAGCTGAAGAATACGATTTTAATTATTAAATATTTTAAATGTGAACTTTTTATATTGTTGTTGATAACACAGGACGAAAAAAAAAAGTGGACGGATACTTTTCAGCGACAATACTTTTCCCGCGTATTTTAAGGCACTGAATTCAAATCTGGTGCTCCAATCGCTTTATCATGTCATATATTTTCGCACTTGTCTACATGGGGACTAACTTATTTACTGAAAATGTAGAATTTCTGCTCATGGACACGTTTTTCGTTAATAAAAAAAATTATGGCGTGATAGAGCAATTTGGACACCGGATTTGAATTCAGCGCCATAAAATACGTAGGGAAAGTATTGTCGCAAAAAAGTACCCTTCCACTTTTATTAGTGATCCTGTGTAATCTATAACCTTATGATCAAGCGCACTTATTAATTAATAATAAAAGAATTTTATATTCTCATGACCCAGCGCAATTGTTGAGTGATAAATAAGTTAAACTATTATCTGTATTGAATATCTAATATCGTAATAACCGACGCCCTTTTTGACTAATGAATAAATAAAGTACTTATATACAATAATAACCTTATAATTTAGAGCACTGATTGACAGAAAATGTATAAGTTATCTATAATAAATCATCTATAATCTAATAATCCAGCACGGTTGTTAATTGGTAAATACATATAGTATCTATAATAAATAATCTATAACCTAATGAGTCAGCGCAATAATGACTTACGATCTGGCGTCTTGTTGATGAATAAGATTAATGATCAGTTATAGATAATTAACAATCTTTAACGTAATGACCAAGTGCATTTTTTGTCGATAAAAAAGTGGGTGAATTAATCATGAATAATAAATATGTAATAACATTAGAACCCAGGCACTCCATGGTGAGCACATAAATAAATTATTTAGGAAAAATCGATTACCTATAAACCCAGCAAACTTGTTGATAAATGAATAAAAAACATGTATGTTAAAATAACACAGCACCATAAGTGATTCATAAGTAAGTTATCACATCATCTATGATAAATCTTTGTTACTAATATTGATGAATACATAAATAAACTATTAATACACAATGATAACCTTACACCTTGGAGCGCTTGTTGACATAAAAATAGATAAATTATTTATAATGAATTATTTATACCAAATAATCCTACCACGCTTGTATATTCATCAATAAGTTAATAAGTTATCAATAATCAATAAACTAATAGCCCAGCACTCTTGGTAATAAATAGAATAAAAACTTTATATCCTGATGTCCCAGAGCTCTTGTTAATTGATAAATAAGTAAGTAAACCATCAAAAATAAATATTTAAGACCAAATAACACATACGCTTTTTAATTAATAAATATCTAAGTTATCTATACATAATGTAAACCTTCTTAATTTAGATCGCTTCCTTAAAAAAAAAATTCTAATCTCTATTTAATAAATGATCTATAATCTCATAAACTAGTGTAATTGTTAGTGTATACATAGATAAATTATCTATAATATGAAATTTACAATATAAGACTTAGCGGGCAGTAAAGTTTCTATAACCTATTAACCCAGCCCGGTTATTGATAAATTATTAAAACATTTTTTTTATCTTAATGACCTAGCTCACTTAGTAATTAATGGATAAAAAATTCTAAAACTAAATGCACCAGTGCACTTGTTGATTGATGAATAAGTTGATAAATTATCAATATTTAATATTCAAGAAAATAATAATACACGCTTTCATTAATGAACACATAAATGAACCATCTACACATAATTTATAGCATTATAACCAAGTGAGCTATTGGATTATCAAATAAGTAGATAAATTATAGATAATTAATAAACTAATCACCCGGTGCTTTTATGGAGAAATGAATAAATCGATTCTCTAACCCAATGACCCAGCACCCTTGTTGATTGATCAATAAGTTAAAAAGATATCCATACTAAATATTCGATGAAAAAATATTCCACGCACTTATTGATGAACAAATATATAAAGAAAATATTCTATTTACTAACCTGATGACACATGGCAGTTGTTGATAAGTAAATAAGAAAACGGTATATTCTAATGACCCGGCCTTTTAATTAATAAATAAATGAATCATTGATACACCATGATAACCTCATACCTTAAGGGTGCTCGTTAACATAAGAATTTATAAATTATCTTTATCGTCAATAACCTAGGACGCTCGGTAATATATGAGTACATATATTATTGATACTAAATAATCTATATCCTAATGACCAAGCGCACTTGGTGATGAATAAAAAAAAAAATTTCTATAATATTATGACCAAGCGAACTTCTTAATTCATAAATAACTTAATAAATCGTTAAAAATAAATATTTAATAACGTAATAACCCAGGCACTTATGAGTGTATTTATAAATAAAATGATCTATAAATCATCTATAACATCACAACCTAGCGTGCTTGAAGATTGATAAATAAGCTCATAAATTATAAATATTAATTAACTTTATAGCTCACCGCCCCTGTTGATAAATAAATAAAAATTCCATATTATTACGCTCAAGCGCACTTGTCGATTAATAAATCAATAAAAATTCATAATAAATTGTCTTCAAACTAATGAACTAGCCCACATGTAAATAAATAAATGGATAAAGAATCATTGACAAATAATCCGTAACCTAACGACTGAGCGCCCTTGTTGATTAATAAGTGAGTTATTCAAATATTGATAATTAATATTTATTGACCAAATAACCGATGCCGGCATTAATAAATATTGAATTAAATTTTATAGAAATACTATTTAACCTTATAACCTAGAGCGCTTGTTGAAAAAAACTCAACATGCAGAATAAATTAAATATCTATGATTCAATGATTTGGCGCACTTGTTAGCGAAAATATAGATAAAATGTTTTTAAATAATAATCTTAAATATAATACTCAGTGCGGTTGTTGATAAATAAATTTTAAACATCTATATTCTCATAACCTAGTGCACTTCTTAATTGATGAATAAGTTACCTAATTATCGAAAATAAATATTTAAGAACCTGATAACCCACACGCTTGTTGTGTGATAAATAGGTAAGATATTTATAAAAGCTATAACCTAATAACCTGCGGCTCTTATGAATAGATAAATAACAAAATTCTGTATTCTAATGACCAGGCAAAATTGTTGATTCATGAATAAGAAAATAACTTATAGACAATTATTATTTAATAAAACAATAACCTACACCCTTATTAATGAATTCATGAATAAATTATCCATAAATAATCTATAATCTAATGACCTAACGTGATTCTGGATAACTAAATAATCAAATAAAATATCAATGATCAATAATCCAGTGCACTTATTGAGAACTAAATAAAAAAATTATATAACCAAATGACCAAGCGCCCTTATTGATTTGTAAATAAATAAATTATCCATACTTAATAATAGCGTTAAAACTAAGAGCACTTCTTTAAATAAAAATTTACAAATTATCCATAACAAAGCGTAGATAATATAATGACCTAGCACGCTTGTAAATGAATAAGTACATATATAATAAATAATAAATGATCTATATCTCAGCAACCTATCGTGCTCGTTAATAAATAAATAAATAAATTAACTATGAGGGATCATCAACAACCTAAGAAACCAGTATGATTGTTGATATTTACAAGGATAAATGATCTTAAAAGTCGAATCAATACGCTGAGACTACTGTGCTCATAAATAAGATCATAAAAATTTCCCATCTAGCTTATTAACAAATAGAAAAAATAATTTTATTGTCTTATAAAACAGCGAACTTGGAGATTGATAATTACGTCAATAAATATTCGATCAAAGATATACATTAACATAATAACCCCACCCCCTACCCCCTCCCATCCCTCTTCCTTTCCTCTCCCAAGTGCTAAGTGCCCTGAGTAGTGCCCTTCTCGTAAGGAGCCGGACGTATAGCACTATAATATAAAAAAAAAAAAAAAAAAAAAAAAACATAATAACCCGAGCCTTTTTTAATCGACAAATGATCATATTATCTGTAAATAATCGATAACCTAATAAGCCAGTGCACTTGTCATTATATAAGTAGAAAAATTTTATATTCTTCTGAACCAGCAAACTTGTTATTTGATAAAAAAGGTAATAAATTAATAACAATAAATTTTTAATAAAATAATAACCTATGCGGTTATTGATGAATACATAAAGAGGTTATGTATAAGTAATCTATAACCTAATAGCGCACTTACTGATGGATAAATAAGTTGATAAATTATTGGAAATAAATATTTTAAAACCCTATAACCTACAACCTTGTTGCGTGAAAAATAGGCAAGCTATCTATAATATCCTTAACCTAATACTTTTGCGCTTTTATAAATATATAAATAACAAAATCGTAAACATTAATAACTTAGCACTCTTGTTAATTGAATATTAAATATTTAGAAAAATTAAAACATACACTTTTATTGATGAATTCGTAAATCAATTATCTTAACATAATCTATCAACTTATAACCAAGTGTGCTATCGAAGTATTACATAAGTAAATAAATTACTTATAATCACTAACTAAATAATCCAGTGCACTTATTGAAAAATAAATAAAACAATTTTCCAACCAAATGACCTAGCACCCTTGTTGGTTGATGACAAAGTTAATAAATTATGGATAATTATTATTCAGTAACATAATAACCCTTGCGCTTATTAATCAATACATAAGATAATTATGTATAAGTATTATATAAACTTATAACCCAGTGCGTTTAATGCTTAGCAAATGATGAAATTTAATTATCTCACAAGCCAGTTCGTACGTTTATTATTAAATAATTTATGGAACTATCAATAATTAAAATTGAATAACTGAGTGCGCTCATCGATAAATAAACAAATAATTTCATCAACCTAATGACCTAGAGCACTTGTTGACTGATAAATGGACAAAATAATCATCTATAATTGTTTAGTCTTTAAAAACGGAATTTTCCACGCACTTTTTGATTAATAAATAAATCATCTTTACATAATAAATACCTTATAATCAATAGCGCTTGTTTACATAAAAATTTTTTAGATATCTTTGATGAATCATTTATAACTTAATGACCTAGCACGATGTGAATAAATGAATACACATATTATATATAATGAACAATTAATAAGGGAATAACCTAACGTGCTTTTTGATAAAAAAAAAAAAAATTATCTATAATATATCATAAATAAGATAATAAACCAGTATGACTGTTGATGAATGCATACATTAATTATCTTTAACACACAATAAATAATATTAGATCGAGAGAGCTTATTAATAAATAATTCAAAAATTCTACAACCAATGAATTTAATAACCTGCTTTCTTATTGCTGAATTAATAAATAAACCTTTATATTCTAATAACCTATCTCGCTTAGTGATAGAAATATCTAAGAATGCTGTTACCTAATGATCCAGCGCACTTGTTGATTAGCAAATGAGTATAAAAATTTTCTATAATAAATATCTGATAAAAAAATATCCCACACGCTTAATTATTGATAAATAAATAAGTTTAATATGCATAATAATAACCATCCAAGATCAGAGACCTTTTTGAAAAAGCAATTCATAAACTATGTTTGAGAGATTATCTATAATCTAATAAACTAGTGTGTTTGTTAATAAATACATAGATAAATCATCTTTCACATGTAATCTACAATCCAAGACCTAAAGTGCCTATTAATAAATAAATGAAAAATTCTATAACCTACTAACCAAGCTTGCCTATTGCTAAATGAATAAAAAATCTATTATATCTTGATGACTCAGCTCACTTAGTAATAAATAGATAAAAAAGTTTCATAACTCAATGAACCAGCGCAAAAAAGTTCTATATTTTTATGCTTAAGAGCACTTCTTAATTGAAAAATAAGTTGATACATTATAGAAAATAAATATATAATAATCATTCAACAATCCACGCCCTTATCGATTAATAAATGAATAATGTTTCTGTAATAAATCTGTAACCTAAAAACCAAACGTATTTGTTCATAAATAAATTAAAAAAATTTACATTTAAATGACTCAGCGAACTTGTTAATTGATAAGTAAGATGATAAATCTTCCATGATAAATATTCAACAACCTTATAGCCCACTCACTCACTTGTAAATATATAAAGGGAAATCTATGAATGATGCATAGCCTAATAACCAACGCGCTTACTACTGATTAAATGGAAATATTACCTAATCTGATGGCCTAGAGCACTTGTTTATTCATAAATGAGTTGAGAAATCATTAATAATGAATATTTAGTACATATTTTCCAAAGTGCTGATTGATACATGAATAAATAAAATTTTCCAGAAATAATTTTAAACTTTGTACCCTAGCCTGCTTGTCAATGAATAAATAAAAAATTATAAGGTATTGTTTTCCAACTAATGAGATAGCCCACTAGAAAATAAATAAATGGATGAATTATCATTGATGAATTATCCATAACCAAACGATCTAGCCCACTTGTTAATCGATAAATAAGTTAATAAATTATAAATAAAAAATATTTAATGACCTAATAACCCACGCGATCATTGATGCATGATTAATGAACTTTTTTATTAATAATCTTTAACCTAATTACGTAGCGCACCTTTTAATGAATAAATTTTCAATGCATTTGCTATGATAAAAAACCTATCATTTAATGACATGTTGCAGTTGTAAATGAATAAATGGATCAAATATTTTCAATAAACAATCTATAACCTTACAACCAAGCGCACTTGTGGGTTACGAAGTTAGTAAATCAATTATTCATAATCGATGAACTAATGACTTAGCATTCTTACGGACAAATAAGAAAAACAATCTCTAACTTGATGACTCAGCGCACTTGCTAATTGATAAATATGTTAATGAATTATTAAAAATCAATGTATAATAACTTTGTAATTCACAAGCTTGTTTATTATTAAATAAGTAAACTATTTATTGAATTCATGATCTTATATCCTAGCGTGCTTCTAAATTAATAAGTATGCGAATAATATATTCTAATGATCCAGTGCATTCGTCAATGAATGAATAAGTTTTTTAATTATCTACAACACATATTGAATAACGTAACCCATGAACTTATTGATCAATAAATGGATAAATTATTTATAAACATTATACAACCTACAAACCCAGCACCCTTGTAAATTATTATATAAGTAAATGAATTGATATTAATCAATAACCTTATAACTTAGCATGCTTATTAATACATACATAGAAAAATTGTATAAGGTAATAACCTAGCGTGCTTGTAGGTAAGTAAAAAAGTAAATCAACTATTTATAATCAATAACCTAATACTTATAACCCAGCGTGTGCTCATGGATAAAAAATACAAAAATTATATGTTTAAATGACCCAGCGCAGTTATTGATTAATGGGTAAGTTAATGAATTACCCTTTATAAATATCAAATAACCAAATAACCCACGCACTTACTAATAAATACCTAAATAAATTATGTATAAATGATCTATAACCTAAAAATACAGCGTGCTTATTAAAACATAGATAAGAATAATTTATGCTCTTATGATTCAGCGCACTTGTCGATGAAAAAATACAAATTCCATACTTTAATTACCCGGCACTTTAGTTGATTATTAATTGAGTGAAATAATTATAATAAATAATAAATAACTCAATAACCCACGCACTCATTGATGGATTATTATATAAATGATCCATGCATAATGATAACCTTATCAGTTAGAGTGCTTGTTCACATGAACAATTATGAATACATAATTAATCATCTGTACTCTAATGACCTAGCACGCTTGTGAAAAAATGAGTACATACATTATACATTATAAATAATCTAGGTTTGCTTGTTATAAGTAGATAAATATATTATCTATAATAGATAATATAATTTATAACCTAATAAACGAGTAGGATTGTTCATCAATACATAAATAAAATATGTATAGCATACAATCAAAAAACGGAGACCTAGTATGCTTATTAATAAATTATTTAAAAGATCTATTACCTATGAATTCAAAACTAGGCTAATTATTGCTAAAAAAAGGAGAAAACTTTATATCTTAATGACAAATCCTAATTGTAGATAAATAAATAAAAAAATTCCACAACCTAATTACTTGGGGCCTCTGTTGATTAAAAAATAAGTTGTTTGATAAACAATATTCAGTATTTAATAAAATAATAAGCTGGGCGATTATTGATAAACCCATATATAGATTACATTTCAATAATATATAACCTAATATCCCAGCACGCTTGTGAATTCTAAAAGAAGTAAATCAATTATAAATAATCCATAATTTATTAAGCTAGCGTGCATAATAATAAATTAGTAGAAAAATTCTATAATTTCATGACCCAGCACATTTGTTAATTGATAAATAAGTTAATCAATTTTTATCAACAAATGTTTAGTAAAAAATCCCACGCGCTTATTGATGAATAAATAAATAAATTACCTATGAACAATCTGTTTTTTTTCAGCGCAGATGTCAGTCTATAAGTGAAAAAATTCTGTATTTTTGTGACCAAACAGTCTTGTTTATTGATAAACAAGTAAACACATTATCAATGATAAAAATTTAATAGCATAATCTACGTACTTATAGATGAAAACATAAAAACATTATCAATAAATAATCTACGGCCATAAAACCCAGCACGCTTGTTGATTGCTGGATGAATGTATTAATTATAAATATTTAATACCCTAACCCATTGCCCTTGTTAATAAATATATATAAAAATTTTTATATTCTTATGACCTAGAGCACTTATTAATTGAGAAATAAGGTAATAAATAACAGAAAATGAATATATATATATCGCAACAACTCACAAGCTTGCTAAATTATAAATAAATAAATTATCAAAGCATAATGATAATCGTATTACTCAGAGCGCTTGTTGACAAAAATATTTATACATTATCTAAAATAAATTATCTATAACCTAATGACCCAGCACGCTTGTTAAAAAAAAATATAAAAATACAATGACCCCGTAACCAAGCGTGTTTGAAAATTATTAAATAAGGAAATGAGTAACCAATGATCAATAACCTAACAACCTTATATACTTATCAATAAATACTCGTATGTAAGAAAATTCTATAACCTATCGACCAAGCGTGGTTATATATAAAGAAATAAAAAAACTAAATATTCTAATGAGCCAGCACTTATAAAAATGTATATAAGAGTGAATTAATTATTTATACAATATATTAAAAAACGCAATACCCAATGCGCCTAATTATGATACATACATAAATTATATACACATAATGATAGCTCCATAACTTAGAGCGCTTCTTGACAAGATCAATTAAGAAATTATCTATAATAAACCGCCTATTATCTAATGCTCCAGCGCACTTTCTAAATAATCATAGCATACATTATACATCATGAAAAACATTCACCTTATGTCCCAGCGCAACAAAACTTTGTGATCAAGCGAGAATATTGATAAATAATAAATCAATAATTGATCATGTACAATCCATATCCTAATAACTCAGGGTCTTGTTGCTGAATAGATTTATAATTTCTGTAACTTAATGACTCAATGCGCTTATTCTGATAAATAAGACAATAAATTATCTATGTTAAAAATATAGTAACATAATAACCTGAGTGCTTATAAATGAATAAATAATTAAACTATCTACAAATAATCCATTATTTAATCACCCAGAGCAATTATTCAAAATAAATAAAACAATTCAATATTTAAATGACCAACCACACTTGTTAACTGATGAATAAGTTAATAAATTATCTATAATGATGTTCAATGAAACACGCATTTACTGAACATACATTACCTATAAAAAATCTATAACCTCAAAACCCAGCTTTTAAGTAAGTAATTAAGTTATTTATAATCAATATTTATTATTCTAGTGCACTAATAGGGTCCATGCATGAAAAATTCCATTTGGTCCGTCAGGTAGGTTATCAAAAAATATTGGACACGTATTTTTTTTTTTTCCATATAAATGAAAATTTCCAAAGATAGAGCGTATCAAAGTTCAGAAAAGGGTCTGTATGACGTCATACCTATATAAAATTTAATGCATAATCAACTACAGGTATGACATCACGCGACACTTTCACACGATATATCTTTATCAGTTTTCATTTATATAAAAAAAGAAAAAATACGGGTCAAATATTTTTTGATATCCTACCTGATGTACCCAATTAATTAAAAAAAAAAATTCACTCCAGAACCCTATTAAGAAAGTTAAAAAATTCAATGACCTAATGACCCAGTGCAGTTCTTGATTGATAAATAAGTAAAATAATTATCAATAATTAATAACCTAATGACACTGCGTACTCATCAATTGATGAATAAGGTAATAGATTTTCAAAAATAAATATTCGAAAACATAATAGCACTTGCGCTTATTATTGTATAAATAAATAAATTATCTATAAATATTCTATTATTCTTCAACCCAGCGTGCTTATTAATAAATAAATACTAAAATTATATTTTTTAATAAATAAGTGAATAAATCATCAAAAATGAAAATTCAATAACATAATAAACAACGCTCCTATTGGTGAATACATAAATAAAAATCTATTATAATCTATAACTTAATATTCCAGTGTGCCTGTAGATTAATTAATTAATCAATTATATAACCTAATTACCTAGTAAGCTTGTTGATAAATGAATAAAAAATTATACATATTAAAATGCCTAGTGCAGTTGTTGATTGATGACTAAGTTATTAAACTATCTTGAATGAATATTTTATTTCCCACTTACCTACTTGTTTACTTAGGAATACATAAATTTGTGGGCTATAAATAATCTAATAATCTGATAACCACGCGCACTGGTTTATTGATAATTAAGTTAATGAATCATCTATATTACATATTTAATTTTCTATTGACACTCACTTACGAATATGTACATAAATGTATTAGCTATTTATGATCTGTACCCTAATAAACAATCACACTTGAAAATTTTAAAACAAATAAATGAATTATCAATGATTAAGATTCAATATAACAGCACACTTGTTGATGATAGATACAAAAATTCTATATTGTTAGGACCTACTACACTAGTAAATTAATAAATAAATAAATAAATTAATGTTTATAAATGATCTATAATCTAATATCCCAGAGAGCTCAATAACGAACATATACGACCGATTCTAAAACCATATACACCAGCGCACTTGTAAATAATTAAAAAAAATAGAATATCAATAATCAATAACCTAATAGCCCAGTGCGCTTATTAACAAATAAATCACTAAATTATACATCGTTAGGACTTAGCATGCTTGTTGAATAATAATGAGGTTATTAAATTGTCAATAATTAATAACCTTATGAACTGATGCGATTCTTGATTAAAAATTGAAATTTTTTCATAAAATAAAAAAACCAGCGCACATGCATAAAAAAAACTTTCTATATTCTTTTGACCAAGTACACTAGTTTATTAATGAATAAGTTAAGAAACGATGAATGAATAATGTTAAATAACCTAATCACCTACACGTTTGTGAATGTCTAAATACATAACTGATCAATAAATAATATATAACCTTACACGCTTGTTGATAAATACATAAAAAAATTCTATAAGTTAAAATATAAAATGTATCAATAAATAATCAAAAGTCAATCTTTAACAGCCTCATGATTCACGCACTTTTCAATAATAAATGATAAAATAATCTTTATATGCTCTATAACCTAGTGACCTAGCAGCCTGGTTGATAAATAAATGAAAAATTACTTATTTAAAGATCTAGCACTAATGTTAATAGATGACTAAGTTTATATATCATCCATAACAATTATTTGATTACCCAATAACCAACTCATTGTCTTAGAAATACATAAATTTGTGAGTTATTAATAATCTATAATCTTAAAACCTAGCGCACTTGTTTATTCATAAATAATGTAATTAATTATCTGCAATATATGATTGATTAACTTTTAACTCACTTGCTTGCTAATATATACATAGATTCATTAACTGTAAAGGATCTACTGCCTAATAACCAAGTGCGCTTATAGATTCTAAAATAAGTAAATAAATTATAAATGATTAATATTTGATAGAACAGAGCGCTTTTTGATAAAAAAATAAAGAAATTCTATGACCTTAGTATCTAGTGCACTTGTTACTGGTTAAGGAAGTTAATAAATAAAAAAAAAATAATCTATAATCTCATATCTAAGACTACTTATTAATGAATATCTATTTAATTTTGAAATCTAATATCTCAGTGCGGTTGTAGATTAATAATAGTAGTTTTCGTCACAAATGTGCATCTCTCCAGGGCAGTCCCTGGGCCTGAGGGCGAAGCAACGCCCGAGGAATCGTTGGGAACCCTCTGGTCGGATGTACATGAGTAGTGAAGCCTGGTAAGCCTTCGGTAGGAAAAACGGTGTTCGCCACTGATGTGCATCCGACCAGGGGGGTCCCAACGGTCCCTTGGGCGTTGCTTCACAAGCGCTTTATGGCCCAGGGACCGCTCTGGAGAGATGCATATTTGTGACAAAAACTAGTATTTCGTACCTAGGGCACACAGTACAAAATGCACGCCCGAAGGTCGGGAATTTTCGTATGTTTGTGACCGAGGTGCAAACGGTGTTTTTGTTGCCGAGGGCATAAAGTCCTTTACCGCCTGTTGGCGCAAAGCAATTCAGTGGCCCAAAGTGCGGCCCTAGGGGGCAAAACGCCAGTTGCACTTTGCACCCTAGGTGAGAGATAGTAGTTTTCCTACCTCGGGCACTTTTGCAATCCTGGTACACCCTCAGTAGAAAAAACAGCGTTCGCCACTCATATGCATCTGACCACGGGGGTCCTAACGATCCCTCGGGCGTTGCTTTGCAAGCGCCCTCGGGCACAGGGACCGCCCTGGAGAGATGCACATTTAAGACGAAAAC
>JAPYYV010003450.1:0-31193 GCA_030522625.1 Copidosoma aretas
TACAACGTTTAAAAAAAACCTGTCTTACACGAATATTCAGTGCATCATAGACTATCGAAAAAAACAAAATTTAGAAATCATGCAAGTTCTCTATTCAAGAGCCCTATCTTGGTTATACATAAGTGTAAGATTATGTTGCCTAAGGCTAGAGACTACTTGCAGTAAGGGTGATTTTAGACCGTTTTGGCGCTGTTATTAACCGCTACGGTCCCCAAGCGCTGTCACAACCGTCCCTGGGGTGCGCTCGGTTGTGCCATTTTTTTGTTTTCCTAATCAGCTCGAACGTGTAGCCGGTTGTACTTGAAGTCAACATTTTTGCACACACCCGCAGAGGAACATTCGATTTACCATACCTAGCAATTTTCATCCCGCCGAGTAGCATTATACTTTCAAAGTCACGGGCTTTCGAGTGATAATTGGCACAACCGCACCCGGTCTCCCCGGCGTAAAAGCATTCGGCCGAGCGGGCGCGTGCTTACAACCCACACAGGCCGCCCCCCGCACTGCGGCGTGCGAGATCATCCCGCGGCTTCATTTTCCGCGGACGGATCAGCCGGCAATCATCCCGAGCGCTCGGCTCTTGCGTGCACGTATTACTCGCACACACGCGTCGTACCGGCGCGGCGGTCGCCGCTGCTGCGTTGTCATTGTCCTCCGCGACTGCTCCGACTCACGGACGGCGCACTGCTCGACACTATAACATGCTCGTATCGCGCATGTCCCGCGAGTTGCTGTGATGCTCGCTTCGGGGAGGTGAGGCTGTTGGACGGTCGTTGTCGTTCGCTCGGTGCGGGGATTTATCGTTTTTTTTGGGGGGGGGGGGGGGGGGGGGGGGGGGGGGAGGGGGGGGGGCGGGGGGGGGCGGGGGGGGGGGGGGGGGGTGGGCCGCTCTATGAAAGGCCCGCGTGAACGACCGATGAACTTTGGTTTCGAATACTAATATTGGTAATGCTGATGGGATGATTTTGCGAAACGAAATCGCGAGATCGGAACTTGAGATCGTCCGGCGAAGCTTTTCCGGCGAGTGTATAACGCGCGTCGTTCGTACAACAGAGCTGAACATTATCGTACTTTATCCGTATACGAGACGGACACGGACGAAGTTTGTTTGTTCGGTGCGGTGCGAAAACGAGCGCGAATTTCAAATTGACGGCGTCATCCGAGCGGCGTTTGGAGCTCGGAATTCACGCACCGGCATCCAAAGTGTATACAGATTCGAGCGGCGTGTCTCGCAGTACCCGAAAGACGCCTCGGAAGCGAGTACGAAGTTCGAGCTTCTTGAAAGATTCGTCGACGGGCCGCTCGGAATGATGATTTTCTGGTCTTCTTCTTCGATTCCCGTTGCATCGCCCGCAGCCGCGTGAAGATGAACGAAACGAGATGGGCCTGGGTCGGACGCTCGCCGCGATGGGAGCACGGCCGTCCCTGTGCCATTACACGCGCGCACGTGTGCCGGAGCCCAGCGCGAATCGTGGTAATGCACCCCGCTGGCCGTGGGTAATCGTTGCACACGGGACGCTGCGGATAGAACGGGCGGGAGGCGGCGGTGTCCCCCTCGGAGCTGTACGGCTGCTCTCGCGATCCGGCCCGGGAGCTTTTAATTTCGAAGGCACGCCGCGGATCGGGAGTGCGCTGTGTATCCGCTTCGCCCTGCCCACTGACGGCCGTGCGCTCGGCCGGAAGATTTTCACCCTCCCTCTGCTGCGCTCCGACGTGCGCTTGCTCCTTGCACGAGCGGATGCTTTGAATCGCTCGGCATATTATAAGTACGGATGCCAGGGTCGAGCTGGATCGGGAGATAAGAGTGTTGCTCTGGTCGGAGGAAAAGTTTGGGAAATGTTTGGCGAGCGCTTTCTTGGTTTCTGTTTTGCGTTGAGAAGACGATTGATTGGACCGTCGGGTTTTTGAAATGTCCTTTACCGAGCGATTTTTCGGTGTACAGAGCGATAAAGTTGTAAGCGGCAATACGAGCTTGCTTTCATCTGCCGTACTTGCATTCGAGAAATGATGAATCGAAAGGACCAACACATGAACGAAAAACCAACGCAAGAAAGTTCACTGGACTCCAAACAGATTAGCAGTTTGAAAAATGCCATTCAGCTAACTGTATCGAAAGATATTTATCAAAATGTACACACCCAAGTTATAGTTTTTTAATGGACTTTTGAAACCTTTAAATTTCACGAGGCAATCATGATTACTCGAAAAAAATTTTACTGATAATTTTTAGCGCAATAGCAAGGTTTCATCCATCGTAATGTAATGACAGTTTTTTCGGTTGTATTGAAAAACGTAGAAAGTATATTCTGAAGATTTGTTTCGTATTTTTCACAAGATTAGTTGAATTGTTAATCAACCTTTTTCACTCGATCATTGAAAAAAAAAGTTTCAAGAAAACTAAAAAGTTCATTCGTAAAGTATTTTGGACTTCAAATAAATTTGGATGAATAGTGGGCACGGTTTTCCCACTTTGAGGATTATATTATTCGTCCAAAATGATTTTAACCATCCGCGATTTCTAAACCGACGAACGCCACGCGTCTCGCGTTCGGATAGAAAACGGCTTTCAAAATTTACTCATCGCGCATAAATCTTGTACCCAACTGTATTTTCGCGACAGCCCTGGAGTTTCAAACAAACTTTTCCCGCAACCTCAGACCCGAGGATCCGTGAATTCGGAATCAGCGATCTTACGAAATATTCCCGAATCGTTCGCGAGCCGCCGACAAACCCGGCCCATCACGCGGCCCTACCGTCGGGCCCGCTTGCCCAATTTTTCGTCCGGCCGTTATACACCTGGAAACCAGTTTTTCCCCCGGCCCACTCGCGTCCGTGATTTCCCCGCGCACACGCACACACGCGCCGCGCTCGTGGGAACACGACTCGCCGATCGGCCCGATGATCAACCCGGACCCACCGCCGAATCCGTCCTCCGCGCGAGTCGTGAAAAATCAAAACACAGCACCGAGATTCGAATTCAAATCCCGGCCCCGAAATAGCCCGCGCCGAATTAGAAATCGGCAGGGATAGATCCACCGGCGCGCAGCGCGAGGCGCGTATGATTGATCGGCGGGCGATTTATCAGCGGGCTTTCTAATTTTTCGTCCGCGCGGCTCGAGTGTCCTCGACCGAGCGGAAAAAACAACCGGCGGGAGCGCGATCGGCGGGCAAAAAAAAGGTAGCCAGAAACGGACGGGCTGTGTGGATGGTTAATACCGTTGTTCGATCTCTGTGTGTATCCCACACGTGGATGTAACACAGGATGGTGCGTCTCCTGTCGAATTAGGAATAATGAGAGCACGAGTTGCGGGAGATATGTAGTATCCCACCCGTTGTGACTCACCGAAACGGGGTTCTTGATCTAGGCACCTAATGTATACATATCAGGCTATCTATCGTTCGGTATCTGAAGGTTAGTGATAGCTAACTGATGATGTGTTATCAAATAACCAAGCTGCTAGATTTGTTGATAAACAAGTGTGTTCCAGTGGGAATGCGTATAGAGGGACTAATATATATTATACTTGTATTGATGTGGCTCAAGGATCCAGTTGACCTTCTAAATTGGGCGCGTTAGGTATAAGATAAGCATACGTGTATATGTCGTATCGGAATTCCAATAGATACGTACGAGAAGGGAGACCAAGGCATTGTAGTGATATTTTAATATCGAAGAATTGATCAATTTGCGCGAAAAATCATACTTTACGGCAATTTTGTAATTAACCGGTTGATTGCATTATTTTTAAAATCAGTTGAACCAGATGCTAACAAGACTATGATAATTTAGACAAAGATTAAAGACAGTAAGTAGTCTTACGACAAGAACGAGGTACAACCATTTTTTGTGCATTCACGTGAACAACCGGGATATGATCCACTATTTCCTTTCTCATGAAAATGATCACTCTCCACCGAAAAACGATAAAAATAATCCAGTACAAAACATACAGCTTGAAGAAATTTAAAGTGGCACGTATAACCTATATAGTACTTGCATATTAGGCAACTGAGTTGTAGCATTGAAGAATATTTGAAAAGCTTTAAAACTCTTTCTTCTCTCACTCGAAAAATTGAATTCGCAAATTCTAAACAATAAATACTCAAGATTTCGAGATTATAGTTAAAAATACGATGAACATCGATTATTCAAGCCGCATGCATGTATGACCAACGTTTTGACGTGAACAACGATGACCGACCAACGGGGCTCGCGTGAAAATGTATAACGCAATCCTGTAACTTTTGCAGCGACATCATTTGCTCAATAAATTTTCTGAATGTCTGGTGCGGTAATGAACCCGATACAATGTCAAAAAACTTGAAATTTTTACTATTAAAAGTCCATTTTTATTAAAGAGGAGAAAACAGTGCACTTCCGGTGCTAAACCGTGAAATCGCCATAACAGCCCACACGCGTATACAAGGCACAATTGTCAACAAACTCTTTCTTGGCGCTTTTCACCAGTAAGTTGGTCTTAAATTTTGAGAAAGTGTTTCTTAAATATCCATGAATCGTCGTGCCACAGCGCTTTGTCGATTTCCTGTTTTTTGATTTATGTACGAGCCACCTTTAAATCATCAACACCATCAGCTTCGGTAAACCTATATAAAACAACCACGTTTTCCTCACAACGCAGGGTAATCGGCGCCTCAATATAATAAGCGCCACAACCCGGAAAACTCCGAAGAAGCAGAAAGAAACGAAAAATATGCAGACGCGCGAGATTCCGAACGATTCTCGCAGACAATGATCCGTTACGGCTCTGTCGGAGCTCGCCTCGGGAAGGAAAAAAAAAAGAACAGCAACAGCGGCGGCGGCCTGTGCTCCCTCGCGCGAACACCGTCCCGGGACGCCCATTATACTCTCGGGCATTACCGCCCGTGCGTGCACGCGGGGCGATTCGCGCGCGATCAATGTGCCCCCCCCCCCCCTAACCCTCTAATGCGCGGCACACAATAGATGTACGTATTCTCCCCGGCGAGCGCTCCAAAACAGCCGGAGCGACTCTCGCGGCCGTAAATGTATACCTTCCAATTACTCCGGCTCCTATACCAAATACGCCCAAGCACGGACGCTTGAGAAGCGACTCTGGGCGTGCGTCCCGTGCGATGGAGGTTTCGATGTCAAGTGCCCCCTCCGACGCTTGATGGAAACTCTCGAGCGCCGTCTTTCCCGAGAACTCGGCGGGCCGCGTCGTCGGTTTGCATCCGCCGCTCGTGCAGGGGTCAAGGCGCGCGGGGAGTATTTTTCGCGTTGCCACTGTCGCGGCTCGAGCCGAGCGAATTACGTGTATTACCGTCTATTTTTTTTGGTTGTTTACGTTTTTTCTTTTTTCCCCCAACGCGCTTCGGTCGAATAACGCGCAATCGCGCAAAATGCGAGCGCCCCCCTTTCTTTTTTTCACATCTCCGTGTTGTACATGTGCGGCATACGCAACGCGTAAAACACTAAATCAGGCGACGATCCTGCACCAAATTGCCAGCGATCGTTCCAATTATTGGCTCCCGCGAACTGGTTGCGCCACGCGGAAACGAGTTTTTCGCAGTAATCGATGCAAACCTCGCGAACGTATCGTATGTATAGAATACGAGTGCGAGGCGGAGCGCGCCGAACGAAAACCCGGCGGGACGGACGAACTTTGTTTGCCGCCGATCTTGATCGCGTCTCGTTGTCCCGGGACAGGAACACTACTATTGCCGAAAAAATCGCGATGGCGATCATTCGTAATCGGTCCCTCTTCGCCGGGCGAAGCGCTCCGTTCGATCGCGAGGATCACGATCGATACAGGCACCCCGGAACGTCAGCCTCCCGACGAAATTAAATTAGTTCCGCCAGCGGCCGAAAAAACCCGAGAGCCGCTCTCGAGCCGCGTCCCGGGGCGCGAGGGGAAAATCTGCTCTCGTGTACTTATGCCTGAAAAAGAAAAGAAAAAAGTCGAGCGGACCTGCATAATCGCCGCGGGGCACGGCTCGAAAGCAAAAGTGCGCTCTCCCGGCCGATGAGTCGCGCCCCGGCTGCCCTCGATTATCGCTGCGCGAGGCTCGGTGCGCCGGTGCGGGGCGATGTCGTTATTACTCGGCGGGATTTTAATCGACGCTGATTGAAAAATTCCGGGCCCCCCCGTCGGCCGGGGAGCTCGTGTGTGCGGGGGAGGGGGGGATGAGGAATTCAGTGATAAGTATCGGGCGCGGGGCATCTGTCGGTGCTGTTCCAGGGTATAGGCACGAGGTGGGGCTTTTTTTCGGGACCAGGAGCTCGGCCGCGGGGGGATGAGTTTGCGCGTTCGTGTGTATTGGAGTCGCGAGTGCCGAGTTAATTGAGTGGGAGAGGGTGAACTGTGATTTTTTTTTCATGCTGGTAACAATTTTCACTTTGGTTTCTACATTATCTTATACATCTATTCTTTGAAGAAAATGTTGTTGGGATGTGGAGATTTTTTTAACGATACAATTGGACGACTCTTCCTTTTTCACGAATGAAATATACAGGGTTCTTAATTTTTGAAAGACATCGATTATTTTCTAAGTTTGCATAATATCAATAATAATGATATTAATGATGATGATAATAGTCATAACAAAGTAAAAATTATAAAAATTAACTACAAAAATTTATCTCGTGTAAATCTCAGAATCACAAGGTTCTTATCCAAACCATGATTTCTAAAAAAAATTCGCAGACAACGTCTAAGGAGATATCAGAACCATCTATGAGCAGATTGCATCAAACAAGGTGTAAGTGTAGGACACGGTACAGTAGAAATCTTCATTTCCGGCATCCGGCACCAGTGCTACTTACATTACCTTCCGATAGTTATCTCAAGAAGAGAAGCTGTATCGTTGCAGGAACCTTCCCTTACCCACTGAGATGACCTTATCATCTGAATCCGGGTAACGCGATCTGCAACTTGCTAAAAAAAGGTCATTGAATGATTTTACTTTTTTCAGCTGTAACGTTTTATCACATTATATTAATCACATCATATGCAATCTGTATCAATGTTGATGGGAGCTCAAACCAATGCCTTTTTATGACAAAAAAAAAATATGTTTTTGTAGGTCAAGTAACACAATTAAAGTATAAAGTATGTTAAAGAGTCAAAATATAAATGGGATTCATTGTCAATGTTTGAATGTTCTGACCATAATTAAGGTAGCTCCCTTGTCTACTGCTCTATAGACAAGTATGAGAGTTTGACTTGTGTATATATATTTCCAACATCCAACGTAGTAAAATTACGAAAATTTTTTACAGTGTATATACATACAGCAGTGTCGGTATTCTGCTAGTGTCCATCTCATAACCATGAAACTGATTTTCACGTCTTTCTTGGCAAATATCTTTTAAAAATGCCTCAGGTTTTTTATTGTAAGTTGGAAAATGCCTGTAGAGCTGAGTTTTTCATGCTCTGGCACATGAGCTCATGTTAAAAAGTACAACTTTGAGCTGAAATATCTCGAGATTTTGACCCGCTCGGGGTATAAACAAGGACACTGTTGGATTCGGCGGATCAAAATTTATCAAATGAAACATATTTCATTCCGTAGGTTTTCGCAAGGGAGCAATACGTGCAAGTAGCGTTTTGTGTTCATAGTGACTCAGCAGATCAAGGTATAATATTGTGATTTTGTAACTAAAAAATTTGGGAGAAAACTTTTTCAAATATAAATAGTGATGTTTCGTTTTGATAGTTATAATTTCCTTCCGATTTTTAATATTTCACGAAAAAAATAATTCAATATTGTAGAGAAAAGTTGAAATGATTTAAAATCGTTTTCATCATTTAATTTTTTTTTTGTAAAGCAATTTCATCAATAATAGTTATTTTAATAATTAATCTTTGAAGTTAAACAATGAGCGAGGAAAACGTCCTATCTGTAATATTTTTCCGTTGGGATCTTGCATGAAAAATTCCAATACTTCACTGTATCTCACCTTGTGTATACATTCGTTGAACTCGAGGTTAAACTACTACCTACTGTATTGGAATAATTCTAAATTCCTCAATCCCCTATCACGCCATTCGTAAATCATCCCTAAAAACCACCATAACCGCAGAAACAGCGAAACCCCCTCTCAAAGCCCAGAATCACCCATCCGCTACGAACAAACGTAATGACCAAAACCACTTGCATGTACTTACACCCATTCACCCCGTTCTCGAGCGCATTTAGCGCGCTAAGTACTCTCCGCGCACGCGTTGCCGCGAAATTACAGGCTCGCCGACCTCCCTCCGTCCGTATCTCCTGCTCAAGTGCGCATTTACATCCAGCGAGGAACTTTTGCCGGAGCGAAAAAAAAGTAAATAAACGGACGGAACAAAAACAAAGGGAGAATGGAGGGCGAAGACGCCGCGGTAGAGGGAAAGAGAGAGAGAGAGAGCGCGCGAACAAAAAGCGACAGCCAAGACTGCGCTATGTCCGCGGTAATAATGGCAGCCCTCTCCTTCGGAGCAAAACAAGAACAAGAAGGAGGATGACCGAAAAGAAAAAAAGGGGGCACGGATAAGAGCGGTGGCCGGCCGGCTCGTGCTCGCCGACGACCTTTGACCGTGCACGGCCAGGGGGGCCCGCAGATACACATCTCCCAGCCGGGCCCGACAGAAGCGCGCACGAGCGCCGGGGCGCGAGCGAGCGAGTATTATAGGCCCCCCCCTGAGGGCACTGCACGCGCATGCACCCATCCCGCAGTCCCCCCCCACTCCTCCCCTCCCTCCTCCCACTCGGCCGGTTGCAGCTCATTATTCGCTCGCGGGCCTGTCGGGCCTCCTCCTCCCCCACCCGGCGGGCGCTGCAGCCCATTGGTCGGGCGGCCCCTCCCCTCCTCCAAACCCTTTCTCGGAGGCATGCGAGTAATATAATAGAGCCGATGTGCTGCGCAGCAGAGGAACGGAGCGTGCAAATCGTCAGGTGGAGCATTACTTGCGTGCACATATTCATACACATGCATAGGTGCGTGCGTGACGTATACCTGCATGACTGCAATGCGAGTAGGGGCCCTGCGCTATTCAGTGCGATAATAGTATACATATACACGTGCGCGTATAGGTTGGGCACGTAATAGCGCCGAGGAGACGAGAATATGAATGGCTGGAATGCGGGAAATATCTCTTTCGCCCCGGCGATGGGAATGCCGTAGGTGCGCGCGTATGTGTATGCAGATAATGCATGCCTGCGCGTGGAAGTTGGGGGAAAGGGTGAGCGTGTGCCGCGGGTGATGTATCCGCCGCTCGGCTCGGAGATGATGCGGGGGGGGGGGGGGGGGGGGGCGGCGGGCCCCCCGGGGGGGGGAAGCGCGTGTACCAACGTGCGGCACCGGCTGCATTTACCGGTGTTATTCCAAATATGCAGGCTTGCGGTTTCGATTTCGGGTCTTTCGCCTCGCCTCCCTTTTTTGCGGTCCCGACGGTTTCGAGGATCGTCTTTTTGCGTCTCCCGGGGGCTTGGCTTGCGCTCGGGGTTGGGTGTCGGATGATGCGGGAGGCGCTGTTGCACATCGAGGTACATCTACGGGGCTCGTGCTTTTCGTTCGCTCGGTTTCGAGGGATTGGCTGCTGCGGTTCGCGTAACTTCTTTGCTCGCAGGGGTTTCCAATGGCGGGTTGGAGATGGAGCGTAAGAATGTGCTTGAGGAACCGAATATGTATACGGCAGGATCGGATTTGCATTATGAAAAAGACAGCCTGTCCGTGCCATTGTAGGTATATACTTGTTTCGATTCTCGTGACGTGGGGGTTTTATTAGGTGGGTTTTAATTTATCTAGTTTAATACTTAGCACGGGAATCATTACATTTGCAGCGCTGGCCTGAATACGTGAGGTGCCCTTAGGCAAATTTTAAGTAGGCACCCGCTCAAATACGGCAATTTTCGCACGTTATTATTATTATTTTTTTTTTTTGAAGGGGCCAGAAAAAAAACGCTTCTAAAGACACCCCCGGTCGGAAAATTGGAGGCAGTGTCGGATTCACCAATCACCTGGGGCCAGATCCTCAGTGTGTCGCACACGTCGACAAAAATGTTTGGACCAATCGGAAGGCTCTTTTAGACCTGTGACCCTGCAGTCCAAACCCTAAATAGGAAAAAATGGGGCTGGAAACAGGAATTTCGCAAAATCCCTCTTTTCAAAATAGGAAATCTTGAAAATTTCTATTTTCAAAAGGGGAAACTTCAGTTTCTTACTTTCAAAACAGGGAAAAACGCGAATTTACTACTTTAAAAATAGGAAATATTAAAAATTCCTATTTTCAAAAGAGAAAACAGCTGGAATAAAGGAGTATCAGAAAATTGTCCGACAGAGGGCAGCATGTAGCTCAGCTTGCATCTGAGAGTTATAAAGTATAACTATACATACTGGCAGAATATATAGTAACACACCAACACTATGTATAGTTATACTTTATAACTCTCAGTTTCAGTTTTAAGTATATTTATTGAGGCTTCCTACATGAATACATATCGCCTAGTATATACATCAAGAAATGTGTACATATTAAGTAGAGTACAGAGTATATTACATGTGTACAGTGTAGGAGTATCGAGGGAATTACAAAGTAATGATGCTAACATTGATGTACATGCCGCGGAATATTGTTATACAAATAAAAATATAATAAATGCAACCAAAAGAGAGCTGAACTGTGGATAATTGGAAGCACTAATAGATGTAATATAACTCTCAGATGTAAGCTGAGCTACATGCTGCCCTCTGTCTGTCAATTTTCTGATACTCCCTCATCAGTAGTTTTTGTACGAGATTTGAAAGGCTTTAATTTGCGAACCGATAGGTTTCGTAAGGAAGACTTTACGATAGAGTTACAAATGCTATTTTTCCTACCGAGGGTGTACCAGGGTTCCAAAAAGGCCCGAGGTGGGTAAAACCTATTTTCAATAGTGAGCACATATAGTTTCTCATTTTTAGAAGCGTAAAACGCGTTTATTAACAATTGATGAAAACGTTTAAGGTAGACAATCCGTGGATTTAGGTAGTCAAACGAGTCATACGAGTGTGCACGTCATTAAGCGTGTTATGACAGTTTTGTAGGTTATATTATGGCTCTATGCTTTTGTAATGAAAAACATTTTCATCGATGAACTGACTTTTATTTTGTCCCGACACACCATAATTTGAAAAAAACTTAAATAAAGTAGAAATTCTGAAGGTTTGTCTAGCATTTTTTATAAAATTAGTTTGATTTGTTACGCATGCCTTTAAAGCTGTTATTCCTGTACCCCACTGCAACCCATGTTAAATGACATATTTTGAACTCAATTATCTTAAAAACTAGGCCTGTTACCATAAATTAAAAAATGGTTAATAACATGAAATAATTAAACGTAGAACATATTTTAAATTCAAAAAGAGTTGATATGTCAGTGGGTATGGATTTTTTTACCTTAAGCTACCTATTAATTGTGAGTGAAAATCTACCTTGTTGTACGACAGCCAAGAAAGTACAGCATATTCATGTACATGTAATAGTTATAGACAGAGAAGAAAAAGGGCATCCAGACGTAACCTGTAAATTTTTGAATGACTGACACCAATGAAATATAACTTTCAATGGAATATGTTATCATATTTTTTATCACGCCAGTATTGTAAGGTACTTAATTATACAGCCAGTCCGAAGCCTTAATAAAGTGTGACTGGAAAAACAATAACTATAATAATATACTGTATTCCACGATTCTGTATCTGTACAATATTTCGCTCTTACCACCAGTCAGTTTAAAAAGTACTGGAACTTATATATGGATGACAGCTTCATGACCATACACCCTATAATGACTTAAAGGCGAATTCGACCCTACAAATCAATAACCCTTATTAATGCCTCGGGAGCGAATTAGTCACTTTTTTGAGACATGGGAGCAAACTTGACATCTCTGTGAGCTACGAATGTTTGTTCCAATGACGCTGTTTAGAAAAACGAAAGCGCCAATGCAGCGAGGACGAATATTCGTAATTAATCAGAAAACAAATATCAGAAAAATACCCATTGCCGTAATGAGCATTCTTAAGACTACAGGCATCATTATTCAAAAGTATGGTTGAAATTAGTAATAAAAGGAAAAAAAAACAAACGTATGCATACTTCATTAGAATAAACAGATAACAGCACCCCTAACTGCTGGGTGCCCCTAGGCTGTGCTTGGTTTTTCCCTCCTCCCTAAAGCCGGCACTGAGCATTCGTGTAATGTATCTGCTACTGTTGTTTTGGTGCGTGGAGGAAAGGATCACAGTAATTTTTACCTTTTCAACTTTCAAATCACCGTAAAAATTATAGTAACTGGCGTGTCATCCAAGCTTTACCGGTTTTTCGCGGTAATAATTACTGCAGTTATTTTCTCCACGATCGAGAAAAAGCAACGACCTGTCAATTCAAGTCGTAAAAGTAAATACTTCATAAACCGGTGAGTATGAATTCCGAATCAGTGTGGCAAATATATCAAATAAAAAAAGCCTGCCGTAACATTACAATTTTTTTTGTTACGTGCTTCCGTAAAATTCTTTTGTCGCGGCAAAGAGCAAAGTGTCTATCTTGCAAGTGACCCGAGTAACAAATTGTAAAGTGAATGACGCTGCCGCGACGCATTTTACCGAATTCTATCCCGTCTCAGATCAGCATTTATCTAAAAAGAGCCGCTAAATTGTCACTGTCAACGGGGGGTGTGCGGTTCGACGAAATAATTGCACAGAAACGCATGCAGCTGCTGCCGCGTCGCGGATATGAAGTTGCATCGATAAAAAGGGGGCGCCGCCGCCTTGCAGCTATACGAAAATATCGGTTCAGGTAAGGCGAGATTTTTCGTTTTGTCTTCGATCGCTACCGGTACGGACGACGAGGTTTTTTATTCGAGGGACGACGCGATCCGCCTATAACTGCGGTGAGTGTCTCGCGGGCATACGGACCATAAATTCGGTCGTGGCTCTCGAGAGGGAAGGTGCGTGCGCGTCTATATACATTTGTAGCGCTCGAGTGTGCGCTTGGAACGGTTTTATTCTTTTTTCTCTCCGTAAAAAAGCTGTAAGCAAGTTACTCGGAAGGTGTGGCTGGCAGAGTAAGCATGATTTTTTTTCAACTATACTTCAGACTTTCTTACATTATGTTTATGAAGGTAGGTCGAGACGTAGGCATAATTTAACAGGTGTCAAGTTGTTGCTTCTTTGAAATGGAAAAATGATCAATTTGAAATGAAAATAAATATTAAGTTGCCAACTAATAAATATGGTAAGTAATGTTAATATTCTTGGTTAAAAATGATAAAAAAAAATTTCTTGTGAAGAGATGTCAGAAACATTGACTTAACTAGCTAAACTATGTTCATCAATTAAATAATAAAAAATGTTCTACCGTCTAAACATTGTATTTAATCTCATATAATAAGTGCTCACATTCTATGATTGGTGTGATCGACACTCAAACCAAATATTACTGTGACTCATGAACTTATTCTTTTAGCCTCAGACTTTTTATGCAGCTAAAATAAATGAACATCCTCTTATATTACAAAAATACTGAGCGCTGTCGATTGATTTTAGATTATATACAATTTTATTAATTTTTTAACCAGTAGATGTATGGTACGAAGTAATCTAATATATACCCTCATATAATATACATATAATGAAACATAATATACATATAATATAATATACAATATAATATAATATAATATAATATAATATAATATAACACAATATTTTATGATATGATATAATAGAATACAATATAATATAATATAATATAATATAATACAATATAATATAATATAATATAATATAATGTAATATAATATAATATAGTATAATATAATAAGTATTATACGATGCAATATATATTCTAAACAAATTTAATAATCTATATGAAACTATTATTCATGAAGTCAATAAAATTATACAAATTGTAGAATTAAAAAAATAAGCAAGAATCATAAGTTCCATAGAAAAAAAAATTTTTAAATACATGAAAGAAAGATAATCTTGCTTTGTTTGGTACCTTGAAAAAAAAATCATAATAATACAACAAGTTGAACCTGGAATACGAATGTAAATCTGCGCGGCATTTGTTTAGAGCCCCGCGCAGTTTTTCAAGTTAGAAAGATAACACCGATCTTACCGAAGGGGGCGTCGATAGGGGCGTAGCCCTCTAATCATAATTATACGACGGAGGCATTAGGAGCGCTAAATGCCGGGTAAGCCTTGTCTGAGATCAGCCGTCTTTTTGAGGAGAACAACGTTGTTCACTGGCTCATACCCTCGGGCCAAAAAGATGCAGGCTTTTTATTACCCACATTTGAATAACAGAGTTTTTGTTTGGGATTTTTGCTTGAATTTTGATCTTGCAGAGTGAAGAGAAAATTTAAATAATCTCGATATTTTACATCTTTTCGTTTTTTGAACATATGGAGGAAATTTTCTTCTCTTTACATTTTAAATAATTTTTTGATATAGATATCACATTTTAGATGATACATCTACCCAATTAATAAATAATGTACAAAAATTGTATCGACGAGTGTAAAAACATCGTTTGATTCATATTTTTAGCAATCGAAATAAAGTTATGAAATATGATTAGGACGTACAGTCAACTAGAATCAAGAATATAACGAGTTAAAAGTTTACGAAACAAATATCAGGAACCTGTAAGAAGAGATCCGCAGCATTTAGTAACTATAATCATTAACAAAATCTCTCTTAAAAGTATCAGTTACACGTGACTGTCGACAGAATAACTCTTGATCTGATGATTGGTTGAGACTAGCTGAGAGCGGGAAAATTTACAAACAAGATTTTGAAAAATTGAATAAAAAGTAATTTAAATTAAAAAATTTGAAAAGTAACTGTTGTAAAATAGCTAATGATTTTATTTTTCTTGGAAAATAATGGAAATTAATATGTTTGGTTAATAGTTGGGGGTTGGCGCGCGAAGCGTGCAGGGGGCGGAGCCCCCTAGTTAAGGTAAAGTACCCAGTACTTGGACTCTTTTGTACATGAAAAGATTCATGTACGAAATTCTAAAAAATAACCTAAAAAAGGGTTAAAAAAACGTGTTATGTATTAATCTATACTTATTATTTTCTATTGATTACAAAAAAAGATTCTGAATTATTGAGTCGATAAATAGGAAAGAACTAAATTTCAAAGTTAATTTACTGGGTGTCGACGCTCTATTTAGGACCAGTAGTTGGACATCCGTGTAAAGTAAACTGTCCAAGTATTGGGTATAGGACAAATCTAATGGAACCTGGAAATTGGACAGAAGTTTGGCACGCCTCGAGCCGATAAATATTTTTTGTTCAAAGATTAGACAAATTATCATCATAATTTTTGTTGTGCTGAATTCTTAGGTATCTAAAGATTGCAAACGAATTTTGTTTTCACTTTTCGTTCAAGTTTTATTTCGAAAATATAGCTTGTCCAACCACTGGTTCGATTTTCGGTCTTGTCCAAGTACTGGGTACTTTACCTCAGTACACATTTACTTCAAAGTTTCGATCGCAGCTCCGGAAAAACTTTTTATACATCACTCTGGTTTTTATTTCTCGAATCGATCGTTTAAAACCTACGATTCACCCCATACAGTGCAACAGTCAGCGTTGCACAGCTTCCCCCGTTCTCCACGAAAACTCCGACACAACGAATCTCCGCGCAAGAACAAAAAAGCAAAGTCCATCTTCCGAGCGCAAGCGTACGAATAAACCCGTGCGCGCACGTCTCCTCCGCATACTTATCCTCCCCAGCCAGCGTGCACGATCCGCACGCACCTTTCGACAT
Organism: Copidosoma aretas; assembly: GCA_030522625.1. NCBI lineage: Eukaryota > Metazoa > Arthropoda > Insecta > Hymenoptera > Encyrtidae > Copidosoma > Copidosoma aretas. Next base: position 15,785 of record JAPYYV010003450.1, read on the forward strand.
TCCTCCTCTGTCTCTCTCGGCCTCGCGTACAACACAAACACCCATCAGATATACACGTAGTCGAGGGACAACGGGGCAGGAGGCGCGAGAGAGATGCATACAAAACAAAAAGCAGCCCTCGCGGTGGCGGGCGTTTTCGTCTAATGCACTAATAACACACGGCCGCCGGCCGACTCGATCCGCGTGCAGCCGGCGATTAATACAAAAACCCCATGCGCATACACACGTATTCGTCCGCCGAAGGTCCACGCGTACAACACCCATTTAAATACACACGCGCGCGCTCCGGGCGCTAGCGGCACTCGGTCTCCTATCCCCCCCCCCCCCCCTAACCTATAGATCTATTGTCTTTCGGCGCGCAGTCGTGGGTGGAACCGCGTAATTGTCAGTCTCGATCCCTCTCGGCCGATGTATACGTATAAACATACTACCTCCCGTTCCCCCCCTTTTTCTGCCCGGAACTCCATACGTGTAATTTTTGGAGAGTCGGAAATATGGGGGTCCGCTCAAACGAGGCGCTTTTACTTTCGAGGAGTCCTCCTCGCCCTCCGCTAGACTCGTGGGAAGAAGGGGGCCGTGGCTCTAGGATTCCCGATGTTCCGAGGCCCGTGACTTTTAACCTGCTATTTGGGGATTTTTAAATGTCCCGGATTTCGGTGAGTTTTGGGGGTGTTGCGGATTTTTATGCGTCTGCGGAATATGAGCGATCGCGGGGGACGAAAATTATAGATCGAGCGCGGTCACGTGTGTATGTATAAATGTGCGGAGTGGGTCGAAATTATAGTCGCGGAGCGCGTTCGTTTTGGATTGCACGGGCGTTTGCGAGTCTGGGTTGTTGGTCTTGTCCCGATGGTTCGGTTCTGGTTTTGGATCGTCGGTTTGGAGTTTCCGTCATTCCGAGCGAGAAAGAATTCGGAAGCAAAAAAAAATGTTTCCGTGTTGGTTCTAACGCTTTGAAATAATCTTTATTCGCTGAAAATATATCGCGCTATTTTTTTGCGGGATAAAATTCATTTAGGCACCCAGTTATGTACGATTGTTAGCGATGGAGAGACGACATTTTCATAAAAAAAGTGCCATGCATTGAATAAAAATAATTTTATTTTAAAGTGTCCTTAATTTTATGAAGTAATTGCAACCTCGTTTGGACACCGCATCCATATTACCCAAATCATTACAAGTCGGCAATCGGTCCAATCAAAAATAACAAGTATTGGAAAATTTGAAGCAGCAGCTGTACAATACCACCAAGTTTTTTTCTACTCAGCTCCCAATACATGTCGCACTCTGGCGCAAAATTGAGTTATTATGTTGGTTGAGTTAGTAGCCTATTACTAGGCGAAAAAAATATTCACGATATACATGGATTCTAGAAAGAAAGGAGATATTTAAAGACACAGGAGCAAAGCAAGTATCAAGATCCGAGCGGGAGTACAATGAGGGTACAGCGTCATTGTATTGTATCGCGAGTCTCGTGAACTATTCGAACTCCTGGGCGCATCTTGATATTATGACCGCTTCATTATTCTTCCATGGGTACGTGCATGGGCGTACACAGAATGGAAATAATAAGATTCTAATCGGGCAAACTTTATGCGCTACTTGGACTTCTATTTTCCTAATCTCTATTATGTTGTACAAGTAGCGCCCCGAGATTGATTTATGAGCCGCTCTGTAGATATTCTATTACCGTTTCGAACGGAATAACGATCGCATGCCAAGTCGAATTAATGTTCGAGCAGAACTTTTTTGAGGATTATATCGCTTTGGGGGTTAAAGGCTAGTCTCAATAAAACGGGTCGAATGGGATCGCGCAACAGTTACGCCTCAATTGGAGTGAAAGCGTATATGTGCGAAACCTTGATGGTGCTGCAGCTACCGTTAACGGTAGGCGCAATTTCGCTCGATAATTTTTCGAGATTACGATGGTCGTTACAGGTGTATACAGGTGCATGTCAAACGTCAGACAAAAATCGACTCACCCAAGGCGCACTGCAATCACCGCTGCCGAGACTTTGGAAAGTCGGCACGCAACGGAACGTCATTTTGGCGTTTGCCCTTAGTAATGTTTGATCGATCGTTTCAACAGAGTTCTCCAGTCACAACTTACCTAGAACAAGACGAAACGCATAGTTAGTGATCAAGTTCGATCGGACATATGTTTATTTAATATTATGTTTCATAACTGAACATACGCATGAATAATTCGTAATTAAATGATATTATGATGAACATGGTAATATAATTACAGTCTTGGTATTCTTGTGATCAACCTTACAGAATTCTTTAACCAATACAAACTTTATCATCTGCAATACTTCAACGATGAAGTATATTTGAATAATTTCAGACTCAAATTTTGATTAAAAATACTACTAAATAGCAAACTGGGTTGCAAAATCATTATTATACTCAAACTCATCTTGGTTTCATACATTATTGACGAGTTAATACTCATTTCATTGTTCATGGGTTATCCAAATGGACCTCAAATAACCATCAGCTGTAGTTTTTGGGACCAATATTATTTTAAAAAAGTTATGCCATGGTCGTCGAGAACAAAATTTTGACGGAAAGAATGCAGGCGCTGGGATTTTCAAGCTTTGTTCCGCAGTCCGCAGCCGTTTTTACTGATACATTCGAAATATATGCCCTATGAATGTTCTTCGGATCTGCGATGAAAAAGGAATCCATACTCGGTCCAACGGATGAAAAGAGAAAACCACGGGTTTTTCGGCACTGCGGAGTAAATCCGATCAAAAACAAAAGTACAATTGTTATTGTGGATAAGCAAATCAGGGACGAAAGGATCGTTTTGGTAGCCAAGTTTTAGTTTTTCATACCGTAGTGGTAATGCACTGTGACCCCCTCACGCGGTTGTCGGTGAATGCTCATACAGCAGGCTTACAGAGCGTAACACCAACCGACGTGATTTTCCTTCGTATCGATCTCAACGCACCCCTATCGCCCGGCGACCCAAGCACGATGCGATACGAAAAATGGAAAATGCGCCTACTTCTTCGGCAGCAACACATGCGTGTATATACGCGTGCGCTCCCCTCCCGAGTCCGCCTGGAAATCTCGTCGCGATCCCGGCCACGGGGAAACGCGCTACCGACCACCCCCTCGGCCACGCGCGGCAGGCGGTGGCGGGAAAACCGCTGGGGCGGCTAACGCAACCCCCCCCCCCATTCCATATTCAAGCAGGCCGTGATATCCATGAGCATGTATACCCGCAGCGATGTCGGCAGGCGCGCATATTGGCTCGCCGCGGAGCTCCTGTACACGCGCATGTATGTTCGCCGGAGCGAGGGTTTTCATCAATCGGTGCGGCCTCCCGGTGGAGCTGCACGTACATTACACGCGCGGCATCGGCGTCGCGCTCGATCGAGCTTCGGCGCTCCGCGGCTCCGTCGTGCGTGTATAGGGGGGGGTATCGGTGCCATTACCCTGGCTCGCGCGCATTCGATATTCAGCGCTGCGGTGCCGATGCGCGTGCACCCACACCCCCCCGTTTCAAGGGTTCATTTTGCTTGCGAGGTACGCGCGGGAGGTAATGTGCGCCGTGGGTACGCGTGTGCGAGGGATGCACTCGTGATTTTGTGTTCATGCGCGCGGCACCGCGTTGGAACGGTCGATCCGCGGGGGGCTTTCTCTTTTTTTCATTCCGGCCGCGATCGAATCGCGGGGCTTGGGAAATTTCGGATGGCCGTGATGGGTTTTTTCCCCCCTCGATTTTGGAAGTGAGGAGGTTCGGAGATTGCCCTTTGGAGATATTTTACTCGTGTCAATTGCAGTACGCAGTTGGGACGAATAATGATGGCAATTGTTACGTGTTGGCTGATTACTTGGTTCGAGACGAGTTTGGACGTAAATACATGGCATTTTTAATCCAGAGGACATTTTTCATCGCAAAGATGGTTTTCGTGATTATGATTTCATTTCAGCATTCGTTCGTCGCCGAAGTTTCAACGTGGTTAGGTAGAAAATTGACCAATCTTTCGCAACTGGAGATGGCCAAATGTACCTACCGCTTGCAGATAGCGCAGAGAGGTGACAATTATATTCCAACTGAAAAATTGAATCAAATACATGGTTCTTAACATCAGCCTGATGCCGTTCTGATTGACACTTAACACTGTAATTTCTCACCTATAATACAAGTAGCGCCCGCGGCAATGTTTTTATTCATCTTATTCACATTCGTCCAATTATTCAGTTCCTGTTTCCTCTGTTACGCGTCTGCTATTATCTCTGTCAGTTATGCACCTTTACGAACTATAATTTGTACACTAAACGTGTACTTTGATGAATTTCTTGATGTTCCCCTTCAGGAATTTTTCGCGCTCGTAAACTCACACATTCCTATGTAAATGTTTATTATGCTCTAAAGAAATTGCTACTTGTGTATACAGTACGGCGCAATTGGAACGAAGACCAACTAAATATTCGTTGCACCCCGACCGCGACTGGTTAATTCATCATCCATGTTTCGTCCTTCATAATCCCTTTCTTACTCTCAGATGCTCGAGTCCAAATACTTACCAGACGAAGCACTCATCCTGAATCCTCGACCCTCCACCCTCTTATACTACTCCTCCAATCGTCAAACCAGCTATGACTTATCGAACATCACCAATACTTTATACACGCGTTACACGCCGCAAGTAGAAGAATCACTCTTCAAACTCCAAGTTCGGTCGCAACAACAACAACAACAACCATGAACCATGCCCTCACCTCGAGCGCTCGGGCCCGCATCGATCCGAAACGCACGCGACCGCGACGGATCCGGTCCTCCTCCCCCCTCGGTTACCCCCCCCCCCCCCCCCCCCCCCCCCCCCCCCCCCCCCCCCCGCCCCCCCCCCCCCCCCCCCCGACGCACTCTCCTCCCTGGAATGTCCCGCGTCCTCGCAGGCACCGAAGCCCCGACACAGCGCGCGGCCGGTGTATGCATAATGCCCGGCCGACAGGGCCGAGCCGAGAACGCAACGTGCACCGCACGCGCAGCCGCGAAGGCGAACGAAGGGAGGAACGGGAGGAGCAGCCGCGTTATGAATATTCAAGCGGCTGCCGCGCGCACTCGGATCCATTATTCATCCGCCCCCCCCCCCCGCGCGATGCTTCCCGCTGCCTCCGGCGCGCGGGACCCGGGCTCTCGCGCGCGCGCCAGAAACCGCCGGGGTGTGCGCGTGTGCGTCCGCGCGCGGCCCGCGCCGTACAGGCGGCGCGTAACGAGGAATCCCGAGACCCGCGAGTGGTGATGTCTTTTCGGCGCCGGGAGTACTTGGCTTCTTTTTTCCTTCCGCGGCCGCGGGGTCGCGGAGCGGACGCGATTGGGATCTTGCGCGGAAAATTCTGTCTGGTCCGTGAGATGGATCGTCAAAAACTATTGGACGCCAGTCTTTCTTTTTTCGTGCGAACAAAAAATGACGGAGAGCGCGCCAAAGTGCTGGACTGGAACGGGGATCGTCATTTTACCCCCACTCCTGAACTTTGATGCGCGCTGTCTCCGTCATTTTTTGTTTGCACGAAAAAAGAGAAAATACGTGTCCAATAGTTATTGATAATCTACCCGACGGACCGAATGGAATTTTTCATGCCAGATCCCAGTTGTGGATCGTGAATACGGTGGGAAAGGGAGAAGCACCCGTGATTCGGGTGTTTCGGACCCCGAGCGTTTGGTCAACATTGGGCCTGTGTACGGTGCCTTTTGGCTCGTCGGTTGGATCGAGGGAAGATGCCGATGTAAATGTACGGCTCGGAGCGGATTTTTTTACCAACGATCGCGGAGACGATAACGATCGCATGGAAGAACGTTTCGTGCGGATTCCGGCTCCTCTGTGTTTTGGTCATAACAAGACGCGCGTGCGCGCCTTTTACGATTTAATTAGTTGATTTACCGAGCTTTGTGTCTGTATATATGCGTGCGAGGGAGGGAGAGCGAGACCAGCCAGCCGCGCTAACGATGTGCGATTCGTCGGATCGCGCGCATTAATCATCGTAGGTATATAGAAGTTGCCGAGCGCCGGGAAACAGATTTTATTGGCTGTAAATTACCTCCGCGATTCTGTTATATTGACCGTAACCAAAGACTTTTTAATATTCTCGTTGAAATCGTTATGGTTAACGCGCATGGATTTTTGAATGTTTTTTTTTTTTTTTCATCAAGTTGGTAAAAACATAATTTTGTTAAATATTCGTTTTTGCTGATGGAGAGCAAAGATCAATCGTGGATGCGTCAGAGTTGCTTCAACTGTACGTTAAGAGACGAATTCTTGAAAATAATTGCGATAGTCAATTTGGGTATCATTTACAGCACATTTAAATTCGAGAGGGAATAGCTGAAAAATTAAATAACAAAGTTGTTTGCTTATACACATGCTCCTATATGGGACTGTCGCTGCGAAGTACACTTACTTTTCTGCATAGCTTTGACAATTTATTTAAGAATTTTGTACATAGCTGAAATACCGATCGACATTAAAATTTTTTATTAGGATATTAATACAATAATTTTGAAGGGATGTTAAATGATAAGGAGATTGAAAGTTTAACCGTAAAACTATAAGTGTATCTATTAACTTCGGACAGTAATAAAAGATCACGAACTTATTCGGATTTAAAGCATTGCTTTTTCATGTTTCACCAATGTGTAATATTTTATACCAAATCACGGAATAGCTCACGTGACTTTTCGATAATAATCTTATTGGGACGTTCTTTTACAAACCGGACAGACTTGGAAAAAAATTGACCTTCACTGTTATGATTTCGCTAAAATTGTATCTACGTGTTCTGTGTCGTGAAAAGGGATACGTATATTTGTTTATACTCCATTTCATGGAAAATAGAATGCATAAAAAAATTTGAGAATTCGGTGATTTTTGGCTTAGAGACTCATTTTCGAAAATTCATATCTCCGGTCATGAAGAATAGACATTAAAATTACGAAGGTAACGATACGAGGAACGGAAATAAGGAGTGTAATAGAACCCACGCGGCGATACCGTATGTCATGCAGCGCAGGATAAATAAATTTTTTTTTATTTGTTCTAATAATTACTCCATCGATAAAAAAAAGCATTTTTTACATAAAATTTGACATTAAAAATCGATTTAAACATGTTAATTGTCAATAACAATAATAATAGACTAATGATTTTTATTAAATTATTTTTCCTTAAAAATTAATTCTTTTAGCATCAAAGTAAAGAAAAAATGTAGTTTCTGGCTCAAATGGAACCGGAGTTATGAATTTTTAAAAATGCCGAAAATCTCCGAGTTCTCAAATTTTCGATCGCTCCTATTAGTGGGGTTTAAAAAATAATACGAATCCCTTTTTTTCGATCTAGAACACGTACAAAAATTTCATTACGAAAACAAACGCTTGAGATTGTCTGTACCGTAAAAAACCCCGCTCGTAAACCCAAAAATCCCACAATATTGAAAATCCATGTAGCGATCCCTGAATTTCCGAACGCTTCCTTCGGTCGAAAAAAACCATCACCAGAAGGCGAGCGCAGATGGCGCGGAGACAGCGCGCGCGGAATGCGCCCCCGCCCCTCTCATTTCAGCCTCGCTCGGCTCTCCGGAGCTCCCGGGCTCCGTGCCGCGCGGTGCATGATAATCACTCGGGGGAGCCGAGGCTCATCGGCCCACTTACGCAATGGCGGCCTCCCGGAGATTTTTCGGATTCCGGGCCCTGACAAATTGCACGTCTCCTTCGCTACACCTGCACGACGCGCCGGCACGAGACGCTGCCGAAACTCACCCGTCGCTCGACCGCGATGCTGCAGCGAAAAGCGGAATTCGCAGAGGGTGCCGATAATTTTCGCGCTCGGCGCGGATCGGAGTTTTCAGATCGTTGCGTGTGCTATGTTATTTTGTTGATGGACGCCCGATTGTCTACCATCAGTTTTCATGACGGAGTGGCGTTTTACTGTCCCGTGTACTATTTTTTACCATTCGGAGTGACAAATTTCATGGAGGCAGAAGATACTTTTCGGTTGCATTTTTTACAATCTGCAGACAGTAGCAGAAAGAACAAGGGTTTTTTTCAATGGGGCGAAAACGAGTAACTGTATAAATGTCCTGCTGCGAAATCAATATCGAGGACTCTTTCGATCGATCCGAGCGGGATTTGCAATAAATTAAGAAAGCACAAGAGTAGGCTCGCAATAATGTAAATACTGTACTCGGAGTTGGTACTAATCGAGGGCCAATAAATGCCCGATCATCATCGATCAAAAATTGAGGAAAAAAAAGAGCAGTACTTTTTTGACGTTCATTACAAAAACTGGTAAATGTTTGCAGAACGAAAACGCAAATAAGCCAATGCACAATTCTTAACAGACTTACACCTCGAAATGTATTCGCTTCGCGCGAGTCGTTGGAGGGGGATGAGGAAAACGATCGAAGCGCCTACGTTAAATGCTTGTCAATAAATAAGTTTTTAACTCTTTGGATGGTCGGTTGTAAAAATAATGTGGTGTAAAGGTAGTCGTCCGCAGTTTCGTTCCTTTTAATAACACCAAGATAAATAAAGTGAGTGCAGACTGACGATATTGACGTTAATGACAGCTATATAATCGCGTCGTACTTGCGTCACGTTTGGGCACAGATTACTGTCTCGTCATTTTTCATACCTGATGTGCATTACACGATTTCAGTACGATAAATACAAACAGCAATGATTCCGTCATTCAAACACACACTCATTCTTATCTGTGACATAATTCAAGAAACTATTAGCTCGGTAACCCGGGAAATCAATTTAATTTTCAATCGCGTAAAAACTTTTTATCATTCAGTGGATACAAACGACGCAGAGGGAAAGATATTTTTGACTTTCTCCGACTCGTCATTCCACGAATATCGAGATAAATGCCTCGGATTATGCATCGTTGGCCCGAAAAAAGGAGGAGCTGTCGTGCTGAAATTGCGTAAAAAATAAAGCTCGTAGGTACTTCGGAAACTCAGTTTTTTTGTTTTCTTTCACCCAGTCGCTTTTCCTCCACGACTTCAAGTTCGCGGCTTTCCCCGAAAACACCGCGCCACGGCCCCCCGAACCCCCGATCTCGAAGCACCCTTGGCTCCCGCACAAGCGAGAACTGCGAAACAAATCCAACGAAGGAAGCGACCGCACGCGGCCGATCCAATTACCCCGGCGATACGCCCCGTCCCTGGCGCGCAACAACCGCGCGTCGACGGCAAGGGACGGAAAGAGACCGCGCGCAAATTGAAATAATAGCAGGCTCCGACGACAAAAGGCCGGCCCCCCCCCCCCCCCCCCCCCCGCGACTGCTGTCGCTGAAAAACCGAGTCATCGAGTCTCCCCCTCGGCTCCCCGACTCCCACCGGCGGCGGGGGAGCCGCGCGCGCTCCGGGGGCGCGCGCCCCGCGCGCACTTGCCGAAAGGAGAGGCGCGTGCGAGCACTGCAGCACGACGGCGCTATCTGGCTCCCGGTCGTATGCGGCTTCGGTTAACGAGCGGCTTCTGCGTACGACACGCGCGCCGCGCGGGGCTATCCGTCGGCTCCTGTGCAGCCGCCGATACGGCGACGATGACGATTCGGCAAGTGCGGCGCGGGTGTGCTCGCACGCACGTTCCGGCCCCCCGCGGTTCTCGCCTCGGCCCGAGCGTCGGAGGAGGAAGCACGCGCGCCCGGGTGCGCCTTTCGGATGATCGTTAGGGGCTGGCATGTACATAGGTGGGGGGGGGGTCCATGTTGGGTGATCGTGGAATGTGGTTGGCGATTTTCAGCGCGATTTTCAGGGTACACACACCTGTTTACAATCACTTGGTCGTTTTACAACTAAACCACGCGCGTATTACTTATTTCCAAGCGTTAACGAGCGCAATATATTTGCTTATACTTTCGGAATACTAGGGATACACATTAACACTATATGTGAATTCCTGAGGTTGACCTGCGCCTTTAATCCATCCCGTTGCTCCCGACGACGGAATTTCAAGTGCGATTCTTGCTCGGTTGTGTTTCGTTCGTTAAACGTAGCCCCCTGATCGGTTCGATCGTTTCCGCATAGCACGCGTTATGTACCACGGAGTTGGAACGTTTGGCAGTATCATATATATACATGTTTTCGGGTCTGGAAATTACTATTATTACGAAATTAAGAGAGTAATAACCAACCGCTGAGAGAGATGAAGTTGGGGCAAAAATAAAAGTTGAAATCCTCGCTTACGATCAGGTAGCGGAGTTTTTCTGCCATACCATAACTTCACGTTTCCACGTCCAGAGGTGCGACGTTGCGGTCGGATTGACAGCTGTTAGATTTTAATTCTGCCTTATTAGGCGCAACTTTGCGGCACTATAAAGCGAGCCAGAGGCTATTCCGCGGTTTCCTCGCTCTCGTTTCTCGGATGCTTTTTGCTTCCTCGTAGAGCAAAAAAAAGTTTACTCTTACGATGTGCGTATCATTGAAGTGATGAGCAAATTTTTTACGTTAGGCTTTTATTTTTATAAGTTATCATCGGGGTTGTCATTAAAAAGTAATCAGTGGACGGAGACAAGCGTTTTGCTCCATTTAATTAAATATCCATATCTTAGTAAAGCGATTGACCGTTTCTGGAAATTATATTTCTTCGAACTTTATTTTTTATCTGGATTCCCAACTACGTCTAATTTTTCCGAAATCTCTCACGTACAGATAAGTTGAAAAATCGAACAATCGAAGAATCTTCTTCTCGAATAACTCTAGAAGATAAGAAGCAACATTCGGATTCCGAAGAGCACAAGCAACGCTCAGTCCATTCGAAGAAAACAAGCAACACTCGCTGTCATTCGAAGAAGCAACATAATTACACGACCCCTCCGAGCCTAAGTGTAGCAACACGCGCTACGCACAAAAAAAAAAAAAAAAAAGCAACACTTGCTACGATCCGAGGAAAAGAAGCAACACTCGCTAGGTCTCGATTGGGATACATCAATCTTATAATATTACCATGCTACAAGATTACAAAGAAAAAAAAACATCCAGGAACTATGTAAAAAAATGATTAGTTGATTTCTGTTTCAAATAATTTTTGGGAATTTTATCATGAAATGCATAGCGTTCAATTTGATATTAAAAATTGTGTGATATGCTGCCTACTTGTGTTTTGCACAATCGACTGCCCATTGATTGTCACAAATGAAATTTTTTTCTTTTAAATTCGAGGTCATACTGGTACTATTCATCTTCTACAAGCATACTCAATGCTTCTTTACGGTTGACTGCAGCGAGTGTTGATTCTTCTCCTCGGACCGCATAAATTGTTGCTACTTTTCGTCCGAGCCGTCGCATTGTCCTGGATTGAGCATCCCTGGAACTCGTATTCCTCAGTGGAAAGATGATACGTCTTTGATACCACTGTTTTGAGAAATGATCAAAGAAGGAAGAATTGAAAAAAAAAATCCGCAGTCTGCACGCGTACGATCGACTTGGTCCGTTTACACTCGCGCGTATATTATGCAAACATTTAGAAAGGTATAACGCGCACACCGTTATATCGGTATATAGTACGGGTACGCACGAGAGAGTAATTCAATATTCCGCGAGTGGCAGGGCAAGTGTCGGCCCGCGCTTGCACCGGTGCAGCGGAGCAATAAAACACATCGGTAATAAGCAGGTGAGAAAGCACATACATATACGTCGGCTGCACGCTGATCGCTGACCAATAGTGCGCGTTATTATATACGTGTACGCCTCTTTTGGCGTTCTGGGATGCTGGGTTTTTTTTTTTTTTTTTTTTTTTTTTTTTTTCCGTGCGTGTTTCTTACGCGATCGGTCTAGGATGCGCTTTGAGGGCTCGCGGCAATTAAAAGGTTATACCGCCTGTATCGCGATAGCATCGGTGTATACCTGGGGGATATGACAAGTGTGCTTATGCAAAGTCGAGAGAGAGAGAGAGAGAGAGCGAGATGGTAGCGAGTGATTTGTGCACATGGCGGGAGAACGGGAAATATGCGTATCAGGAATTCCACGGGACTTTTTCTACGAGGCACACCTTGTCTGTAACCATTTTTTTTTTACTCGTACTGGACCAAGAATTGACGAAAAATATTTTAAACACGCGATCTATGTCTCTTGTGACATACTTTTTTTCAGCTCATTCTGAATTTGAACGTTAAAGTTCGATATTTATTTTGTTACTGTTTTTTTACAGTTTGCATCGAGCGCGCGATGCGAATGAGCGATAGACGATGCTGACTTTCTCACTGTCAGTACTTACGGCTGAATTTGAGCGATTAGCCAAAACATTCTTACTTTCGATTGAGTGCAACTCATTTTTGTTATTTGTTCTTTATGATTTGTTAATTATAGAAATGTATTTTTGTCACCTCATGAATTACCCAATTCATTATTCATGTACTGCTATGTATTTAGCATTTACCCCAATAAATAAAACAACTTTATGTTTCAGAAAATCTTTGTAACTACCAATGTTGGGTAGTATCTAAATACAATTATCTAAAATACCCTAGTTAGATAAGATACTTGTATTTTCCGTTTTATTATTTACTAAATACAATCATAAGTTTTTCTAAAAAGACTAATTAACTGGAAATGACAATGTGGAATTCATCGTTTTTTTCTCTGGTACAATTGTTCAGATAAAATGGTGTTAAGCTGGTGATTTGTTTATAATCATCTATGATTAAGTCGTACGATAGGCATACAGCTGTCAGTTTTTTAGCTTATAAATAATGACGCTTATGCTATAAAAAAAAAATGACAATTTCTTTATACTTGATGGAAACAGCAACAAGAGTAAGTAAGTTTTCTAGGCAGTAAATAGTAAGATAATTCTAAGACTCAATTGCAAATGATACACTCAAACCCTAAATAGGAAAAATTGAGCCTAGAAAGAGTAATTTCTGAAAATCCACTTTTCAAAATAGGAAAATTAAGTGTCCACTTTTGAAAAGGACTTTCAACTGTTTCCTATTTTCAAAGTAGTAAATTCACATTATTTCTCATTTGAAAATAGGAACTTCAAAGATTTCCTACTTTCAAAAGAGTAATTTGTTAAAGCTACCATTATTAATGGTAAATTCGCGATTTTCCTATTTTGAAAAGGGGAATTCAAAGAAATTACTCTTTCTTGCCTCGATTTTTCTATTTTGGGTTTAGAGTGTGGTTATGAACATATTGCACGCTCGTGATACAATTTTATACGAATGAATATGCCAAAAAAGCATGTACCTTAGATAAGTATTCATTATAAAAATAAAATCTTCAATTTTATTATTCTGGTTCATCATATTTTAGGAGTAGTCCATAAACTACGTTGCTTTTTCTCGTAACCCACCTCCCCCCCTCCCCACCCCCCTAATGGAATGTATCTTTTTTCTATTTTTTGAGCTGAAGTTTTTCATGCAAAATAGGGTAAACAACCCGATAGATGAACGGTTAAGGAAATTTTCGTATTGTATTGAAATATCTATATGAACTTAAAATATTCAAGAACAAAAGGATTTTTCACTGCAACGCAATAATATTTTAGGAATCATAATCAAATATAACAAGGAAAGCATTATGTCTGATAAAAAAACAAAATATTAAAAAGTTGAAAAATCGCTCTAGACCCAGTAGATGAACGGGTTAAATCATATGGGCGAGAGGTAATAAAACTATCTTTTTGTACATAAAATATAAAATTGATCAACGTTAAGAATACATTCCTCGCGATGGAGTAAAAAAGTATGTTGATAATTAAAATTTTCAACACGAATACATTTTCCGAAAAATCGTTCATCTACTGGTTGGCGTTCATCTATTGGGTGGTTGACCCCTAAAATTGAGGTGTTTAGTTATAATTACATTTTTTTTTATGATAACTTTTATTGCAATTCCTCATCACACACGTATTTATTATAAGGTGATATTAAAGAAACTAGCTCGCTTATTTGATTTCATGTAAGGTATTAAAACAAATATTTCTTGCGAAAATTTCAAGTGCAAAAATTGTAATGAACTAAGGGCCCTGGTTAGTTAAGTTTACGAGCAATATTTAAAAAATGTAATGGTGCCTATACATTTTTTTTTAATTTTTCCACTTTTTGGAACATATGATGAAATTACGTGACGAAGAACCTAACTCCCCCTCCCCCAACGTAGTTTAGCGTAGAATTTAGTCATACCGTCCCTCCCCCTACATTAACCATGCAGTTTATGGACGACCCTTTACACCTAATTGTATCGTACTTTTAAAATAAGAACCATTACTCTCATTGTCAACTATGTTTATTAAAATAGTTCTATGACAGCCTACGTTTTCCAGCTACTGGAGAAAATCTGTTAAAAAAGTAGGCAAGAAAAAATAACAAAATGCATGGAACGCGTGAGTTTTTCAAATACAGCGCAGCCGCGTTATCGTGGCAAAATGCCCGTGCCAATACCACGGTAGTTTATACGACTGTGGCCAATACTGGATGGAACACGACGTGACTTCCTTTACTGTGCAACACAGTGGCAAGATTAGAGAAAACGGCCTCGGACTGGCTGCAACCACGACTGTACTTTCAGCCTATGGTCGTACAATTCCGTATATTCCACGACCAGTGAGAAAACGTCTCTAATAATATATGATAACCTGATACAATATAACCTGATATAATATATTTTGTTACTAAATATATGATATCTACTAATTAAAAAAATATCCAATTGTCATGAGAATAATAAAGAGTTTAGATACTAGAAATTAATTGTACTTATTTTAAGGTAGTAGTCGAGCAAAAATACATTTTGCAATTTTTCTTTAATTTCGCGTATGGCTTCAAATTGATATTATTTATCATGAGTCATAATTTGGAGAGGCCCAGCGGTATAGATTCGGAAGTATTAAAGTTTTACTATTGATGTTTTAACACGGTAAAGGTAGGAAAGCGCCTGATTTGAGGTAGAATTCTAAACCAAATAGTTTATAACTTTTAAACGCTTCTTACGATTATTTTGAAACAACGGTATATTACCATTAATATTGTAAGTAAACTAAATATTAAACCTCGAAAAGCCTAGCAGTACAGTTCTCGAGTTTTAGCTTTCCAAAGTTGAAAACTTTTGTGCAGCTGCGTGAGAAAGAAAAGGACAGATGTATAGTTAATACAGCATCACCTAGGCATATGCTATAGTGTAGTATGGCACGTGCTATAGAGAGCTCGACTACTGAGCGCAGCACTTTTATAACTGCAACTACTAAAAAAAATGTTTATTCTCAACGCCTTGAAAAACGCGTCATTGCATTGAGTTCTTTAAATAAACGCAATAAATGTGATTCATCACAGTAATCGACAAAATCAGTTTTTTGTCCAAGTACTCCGGGAGAAAGGCACCGTGGCATCCGCGCCTGTCATTACACACTTTATTTCTCAGTTCATAGGTTCTAGCTCTCAAACTT
>JAPYYV010003451.1:0-18339 GCA_030522625.1 Copidosoma aretas
AATTACAGTCCAACGTGGTAGTTCGTGGGTTCGATGCTGTTGACCTAATTTGCTACCGTAAAGTTGGAGGTCCCACAGTGCCATTTTTTTTTCAGTGTAAAGGAAGACCTTATTAAACAAAAGAGGCCTGACGGCAGCAGAAGCTCAGAGGCGGAGCCAGAGAAGCACCCGCCAAGAAGTAAAGAGTTAGGAAATAATTGAGAAAATAAAAAAATTGACGAGCCAGAGAAGGATGAAATAGATAACGGAGAAAGTGATATTGGGGAGAAAACACATGAGAAACGCAGGTTACCCGCTCCTGAACCCCCACCTCCACTGGAGCCTACATCGGCACACAACTCGCAGGGTTCGTCCGATTCATCGCAAGAGAGCGACAGAGAACGAGGCAACGACCTAAACGAGGCATTCGTAGAATCGGAAGGCGAAGCAGAAAATGATAGCAGATATGACATATTAAACTTAAGCGCCCTAGCGAAGTACAGAATATGCAGAACAAGGCTTCCTCAGCAACTACCACCATGGGCACCAAAGGAGAATATGGACCCACCACCACTTCAAAAAGTGAAAAAAGTTTCGGATCACCCATTCAGATATTTGGAAAATTTAACTTTTTGCTCAATAACGGATAGCGTCCCTGATACCGAGACCATTGACGCACTCTATGAACGTGGCTGTATAAATCCATTGGTTTTAAACAATGAAACTAAAGATGTTGGAAACGCAACTTTATCAAAAGTCAGAAAAGTACACCTGATACGTATATACGAAAAAAAAAAACTTTGACAATACTGCCCTAAAATCTGACTTTAAAAAATGTTTAATGTCCCTGAAAGCACTAATAATGGCGAATAAAATAAAAACTATAGGAATATTTAGAGACCTAGCGATCTTAAACATTGATCAATGGCAATGTTTAGTGGAGCAAATGTAAGAAATGTTTAAAGACCTCAAAGTAACAGCTGTACTATACACAAATACACTTGTAGTACCGCCGGCCGACCGGCGATATTAAATGATAAAAGAATACCACGAATCTGCAGTTGGCGGACACTAAGGCATAAACAAAACTTACAATAGGATAGCACAAGATTTTTATTGGAGAAATATGTGACCGGACATAAGGCAATTCGTCCTTGGCTGTAAATCTTCTTAAACCAAGAAACTTGTTTGAGTAAAAACAAAACAAGCAATGATAATCACAGATACTCCGAGTAGACCATTCGAAAAAATATCTATTGATTTTTACGGACCCGTTAATAAACCTTTGGAACACGAAAACACCCATATACTCTCAATTCAAGACTCGTTAACAAAATACATCGTCCTCGCTCCAGTACAGAAAGCAACAGCCAATGAGACAGTAAGAGCGCTAGCCGACAAATTTATAGCATATTTTGGCGCACCGGAGAAATTATTATCGGATCGCGGAACTCACTTAATGAACAATACTATGGGGGAATTCGCAAGATTGTTTAAAATTGACAAAATGGGGAGCACCGCCTACCACCCCCAAAGTAAAGGCGCAATAGAGCGCATGCATCATGTTTTAGCAGAATATTTAAAAGCATACCTCGATAAGGCCGAAAAATGGGACGAACTGTTACTATTGTGTATGATGGCATACAACACCTCATAACATGAGAGTACAGGATACACGCCTTACGAACTACTTTTTGGACATAAAGCTCGCATACCATCAAGCTTTAAGCGTCAACAAGATGATCCAACGTATGGCAAGTATTTCGAACAAATTACTGAGTCTCTAACGGGAATGCGCACTATAGCAGCCATAAAACAGGTACAAGCTGAATTCCGCTCAAAATACTATTATGACCCGAAACTCAAAACTAAGTTTTTCATAGAAGGAGAGTTTGTTTTTGTCCTTAAAGAATAGTCAAAAGGCAAATACGACGGACAATACAAGGGACCCTACGAGATTGTGGGGATCGATTATAAAACCCGTAACGTAAAGCTACAGAGAGGCGAAGAAGTTAGAGTCACCCATGTAGATAAAATAAAGAGAACCTGCATACTCAAAACGACTACACGAAATAGCAAATAAATAGCTTTAACTTAATTATCTAAATAAATGAGACAAAAGAGGTCATGAAATAGCCCTCGAAACCCCTTTTTTTTTCTTTTTCGCGGCCCCGGACGCGCGAGAAAAAAAATACATTTAGCATAATTGATACTTAATACACATAATATATAAATAGATGAATGAAATGGAAGTAGAAAAAAATCATAGCAGATAGTAAATAACAAGAAATCCGTAACAATAACAAAAGAAAAAAAGATAATATACATCTAAAATTATTATAATTCATTTCATTCTTATTTAGGTACATCGCGAAAATAGAAGGAGGAAGAGAAAGTTTATGAAATTTTTAAAAACAGTACAGTTGCTGTACACCCAACATGCAGGACAATTGAATTAATAAACGATAAATGAGTTTATATTTGGCAACCCTTCAATCATTTTGTTAGTTTGCATGGTCATCTTTCTCATGAAATAATAGCAAAGATTCAGAGCATCAAATAAGAAAAAAAAAAAATGTGATAAGACACAATGATAAAATGCAAAAAAAAAATTTAGTCACGTTAACGCAATAACAAACAAACGAAATAATTAAAAGATACATATTACTGCAAGAACAATAGTGGAATTAAAAAACGCAGTAACATCATGTAACTTGAGCATGAATAAATTTTTTTTGATTATTATTATAAAAAAAAAATTGTTGTTGCAAAAAAAAGAAAGAAAAAATATAATACAATAAAAAAAAACATGATTTATTAAAGGGGACAAATATATTTAAGGTATGTGCTAATTATTCCTTACTCGACATAATTGAAAGTAGTAGATTTTAGAGGAGGTGTGGAATGCGAAAATTTATATTATGAAAGATTATTTATTACTTTGATTAACATTCGTTACATTTGATATTAACGATATTGGCAGATACAAATTATTTCATCAATCATGCACTTAATTATAGTCCCATAGTTCTTAAAACAAAAAAACAATCGTAACTGTAAACGAGACTAAGAACAAAAAAAAATGTTAAAAAAAACGATACACGCATCAGACGTATATGCATACAAAGAGAAAAAAAACTTTCAAAGAAAGTAATTCTTAAATGTCACAAAAGCAGTTTGAACGTTTTCAACAGATGCGCCTGTTTACAGTCACGAAAGGCCCACAGCAACCATAAATCGACCCACGGCCAAAAATAATTCCAGCTTTACGACCAGAGCAGCAGTCCCCATCGTCACCAAATATCGGAGTCGTCATGGCAAGAAAAATGTGCAGTGATAAAAAGAAGAAGACCGTTAACAACTCGCCAAACGATGATGAAAAGTATCAATGATACACTAAAAACACCTTCGGACAAGAGCATTCGTCTGCATAAGAAAAGGGTTGAACACAGATTTTCTTAAGATTATACCAAATTACTAACGGCAAACAAAAGAGAAAAACAACTTACCAATCCCCTCAAAAAAAAAAAAAAAAAATCTTCTAAAACCCACGCAGACTCATAAAAATCTATTTTCTACTAGATTTAGGTCATTAAACATTTGAAAGAACAATAAAAATACTTTATACTGATGCTCGATTTGCAAAAAGCTGAGTATCGAACCACAAACTTTTTATAAGTTAAGACCTAGTTTGTGAAAATAACTTGACATTATGAATTTATTGTATACAGTTGTTGATACATTAAAAATAAGAAAAATTATACATTGGTCTTCTAATGCAACAGAATCTTGGATAATATAAAAGATCAGACACAACTGTGCTAAGTATGTTTAGATTTAATAGCTCAAACATTGCATAAAATGGTAGGAAAATTCGTGAAATATTGGGACCTAATAAGTTTAGTAAATAAAGTATAACACATACGAATGACTTCTGTTGTTATTAAACTAGTATGATGATGAGCGGAAAATAAGATAACGTTTTAATCTAGTACTGGCTCATTATTATATGCGTCCGTGCTTTGCAAAACGGGAATAAGACATATAAAAGTTGTAAAAAGATAGAGAAAGAGATGCCTACAATATGTTACAGTTTGACTGATATCATGATGTAATAAATAAAATTTAAACTATTTGACGTTTCGAAGCCACAACATAACTATTAGAACAAAACATTTCGTGTCCCGAATTAAAATTAGTGTTTTTATTGTTAGTTCCGAGCATAATACACCTACATACAGCTTGTAGTATAGACAAACCAAATCAACCTTATTTATAACATTATTTTTAATAACTATTCGATTACTTAACCTTATCTCGTTTTTTAATTGACGCCGAAAATTTCTGAAAAACGTTAGTATGCAATCAATTATGGTTAGAAAAGTTATTGACAGAACAATATATCTCTTTTGATATTTAAATTAATCAGTGAAATATTAATACTTAGGATTGCAGCAAGCATGGCTTCAAAAACTTTAAAACGTAGGCTTACATAAAAATAGGGTAGAAAATAAAGTTGTGAATTACATACAAATAAAATGTAACGATATTATAATTATTAATTTATACATGCGATGACAGTTTTCCTTGATTTATTACAGTAATGATTAAATTAAATAATCAAAAACCAATACAGATAAAAATAAAGTAATTTAAGAAAGAATGTATTATTGTAAACCTTTATAAATTGTATTGTATCATGCAGTTGTGCCAGTAAGTGACAGAAAATTCGTGACCGATACGTTAAGAAATCAATCATATCACCAAAACAATAAAAAAAAATTACCACAAAAATAACATGTTTGTCTAATTTAATCATTACAAGTAATAATGCGTCACTAAATATAACGATCGTAAGAGGTTCAGACACGCACTGTTAGGAAAAATTTTTAATTACAGGGAAAATGTAAGAATCTAATCAGCTGTTAGGCAAAACTATGACACGGACACTTTAACATAGTCATGGGTAGATAATGTAATTGAAATAAAATCTTACAAAGAGCCGAGCGAGAATAGCTTATGCTTACTTCTCAAATATATTAGATTCTAAAAAAGTTAAAGTTGATAACGATGATGATGATGATGATGGAGATGATAATAGTGTTGATGGTAATAGTGATGATTAAAATGATTATAATTATAGTGATGATATTGCCCTTGATTTAATGATCATGATGAGAATGATGATAGTAATCATAATGACGATGATGACAATAATTATAATAATAATGACAATGATGATGATGATGAATATGTCGATAATGATCGTGATTATAATGATGGTGTTTATGATGATAATAATGATGATAATAATTATGAAGATGATGATGATGATGGTAATAATATTGATGTCGATTATGGTCATGGTGAAAATAAAAATACTGATAAGAATTGTAGTATTGTTCATGATTGTGACAATAATGATAATTATAATGATAATGATTTTTGTAATATTCATGATAATAGTAATAAAAAAAATGCTTATTATTATGATGATAAAATGGAATAATAATCGAAATGAATCGAATGATAAAGAAAATAATAATTTTAATGAATATGATGATAATAATGATGATAATGATTATGAAAATAATATTAATTATGTTGATGGTAATAGAGTTAATGATAATGTTGATAATAATAATATGAATGGAAATAATAATCATAATTAAAATAATAATAATGATGATGATGATGCAAAATATAATAATCATAATAATAATAATAATAATAATAATAATAAAAATGATAATGATCATAATAGCGTTGATGACATTATTGTCGATATTAAATATCATAATAATGATTGTAATTAAAATGATGATTATGATGATAAATAATATGATGATGCTGGTAATGATAATGATATTTTTATTGATTGTGATGATAAGGTATTAATGATTGAGATGAAGATGTATATGATGTTAATGATTATGATGATTATAATAACGATTGTGATAATTATGATAATGATAAAGATGATAATATATATAATATTGATGCGGGTGAGAAAGATGATGATGATAATGATGATGATGACGATAATATTGATAATGATCATGATCATATCGATATTGCTAATGATAAAGATAATGATGTTGATAGCGTTGATTATAATGATGATATTAATAATTACCATGAGAATAATGATAGTGATAATAATGATTATAATCAATATGATAATAAAGATGTTGATGATAACTATGACGATATCGACATAATTGTAACGATGATGATGATAACAATGATGATATAAGAATGTATAATACTCATTAAAATGTTAATTCTGATGATTAGGATGATTTATAATTAATAACATAAACTTAATAAAGATTATTGTAATAATGATTATAATGTTAATTATTATAACAATTTTAAGGGTAAAACTTATAATGACGATGACGATAACGATAATAATAATATTTATGATAATCATGATGTTCATGATAGTAATTTTACTGATAAAGAGAACAGTATTAATATTGATGATGATAATAATAATTATATTGTTGATGATGATGATAACGTTAGCGATGATGATGCTGATGATGATGATAAAAATGATAACGATGTTGACGATGATAAAACTGATAATTATTATGATTATAATGATAACGATAATTATAAAAATTATAATAATGAAGATGATAATAATGATGATTTTACCAAAAATATAAATACGATGATACGGATGATCAAGATAATGATAATTATAATGATTATAATAATAATGATGCCTATGT
The DNA here is from genome assembly GCA_030522625.1 of Copidosoma aretas. NCBI lineage: Eukaryota > Metazoa > Arthropoda > Insecta > Hymenoptera > Encyrtidae > Copidosoma > Copidosoma aretas. The sequence continues at coordinate 6,723 of JAPYYV010003451.1, forward strand.
TAATTTTAATGATAATGATGCCGTTAAGTTTAAGAATGATAATTATGTTGATTATTATTATGATAACAATAATAATGATGATTAGTACGATAAGATATTGATGATTGTGATAAAGATGTATTCGGAGTTAATGATAATCATGATGATAAAAATGACGATGGTGATAATGATAATGATAATGATGATGATGATGATAATGATAGTAGTTTCAATGATGTTGTTTATATTGATGATGATATTTGTGACGTTCGTGATGAAGATGTTGATAATGATGATGATCATGTTGGTGATAGTGATCATGTTAATATTTATAATGCTGATGATACAGATAATGATGATGATAATAATGATGATGATGAGATTAATTATAGTGATGATGATGATTATGATAACTATGATGATGAAAATGATGATGATTATAATGATATGAATCATGATTGTCTTAATTATGATGATAATAATAACGATATGAAAAAGTATAACGATGATGCAAATGATAATTACCATGATTGTTATAATTTTTGATAAAAATGAATATGTTTATGACGATTATAATAATAATGATCATGTTGATGATATTATTGATGATTGTATGGATAAAACTTGATGATTACTTAAAATAACGATAATAATAACGATTTAAATAGTATTGATCAAATTCAGGATGTCGATGATGGTGATTATATAGATAACAATGATAATAATACTGATATTGATGATAATAATAAAGATATTGTTCATGATTATGACGACGTAAGTAATGATAATGATGCTAATAATGATGTTAATAAAGATGATAATGGTCATGATGAAAATAAGATTTTGTATGGTAATAGCAATGATAATGATTATATTTATGATACTAAGGATATTGATGATGATGGCTTTTGTATGAATGATAAGAGTGATGATTTTGCTGAGTAGATTATTGATGATGATTATATCGGTTATCATAATAAGGTAGGTTAGGATATTGGTGATGATGATATTCAAGATTTAATGATGATGATAATAATGTAATGACTATTGTAATGATTAAAATTATAGTAATGATAATGATGATTTTGATAATGACAACGTTGAGGTCATTATTGTTACTATATATTGTTATAATGATGATAGTAATAATGATGATGGTAATGATGATAATGATAATCATCTTAATGCTAACGATAATAAATATGATTATAGTGAGAATGATGATAAGTATTATGAAGATAATACTTTAAATTATGATGACAATGATCTTGATGATTATAATAATGACGAGTAAAATAATAAAATATTATGATAAATATAATAACTATGATAATACTTGGATTAATTATGGTGATTATATTGGTAATTATGTTGATAAAAATGGAAATTATGATCATAAAGTTTATAATAATGATGATGATGATTGTGATATCGATGATGATGGTAATGTTGCTAAGTATCATAATACAGATGGATATATTAATAATTTTACAAATAATGGTGATGGTAACATTGCGATTGATGATGATGAAAGTTATAATATTAATGAAGATAATGATGGCAATAAAGAGCATGATAATAACTATAATGATCATATTGATACTGATGATAATATTAGTCGAGATAATGTTGATAACTACGATAACGATGATAAGAATGGTAACACTGACTTGATGATAGTGATTTATGATGATGATAGTGATTTTTATGACACTGTCGACAATTATCATAAAAATGATAATAGTGATGATCATGTGGCTAATAATGATAATGATAACGACAATAAAGATAACGATGTTGATAATACTGATAAGTATAATGATGATGCTGTTCATGATGATAATAATGATATTAATCAAAAGAATCATGCTGATGTTGATGTAAATGTTGATTAATATTATGATGATGATGATGGTTGTGATCATGACGATGACGATGATAATGACAAAAATGGTGACGATGATGGTAGTAAAGATAATAATATTGATGATAAAATAATGACGTTAGTTAGGAAGATAATGATGATGAATATAAAGGGGATAATAAGAATCATGATTATTATGATTGTGATTATGAATATTAGCATGATTATGATGATGATGATGATTATGATGATGATGATAATGATGATAGTCATACACAGGATGATCATGTTGATGAAAATAATAATCGTGACCATTATGGAAATGGTAATGGTGATGTTGATACTGATTACTTTTTTGACAATAAAACTATACTCACAATGATAATAACGATGAGAATTTTATCGATAATAATCATTATGATGATGATAATAATGATAATAATGATGACATTGTTGGTGATGATAGCGACGTTAGTGCTGATGATGATGATAATGATAATGATGATGATGATAAACATAATAATTACAATAACGTCATTGATGATGATAATAAAAACATTGAAAGTACTATTATAAAAATAATGATCATGATAACAATAATATAAGTGTTAATATTTATGTTAAGTTCTATGATAAAAAAGATGATTATTATGATTAAAATGCTCATAAGGTTATTTTTGCTAAATATATTGATTATCATGACAAAGAGGCTGATAATGATTATAATAGAGATAGTGTTGATGATAATGATACAGCAATAGATGACGTTGATCATAATCATGATGATAATTATAATGACTGTGATGCTGATAATAATAATTGTGATGATGGTGATAATTATGATGATTATGATGCTGGTGATAATGATGATGATTACGATGTGAACAGACGATCTTAAAATGATGATAAGAATGATGACATTGTCGATAATGATAATAATGATGATGATAAAGATAACAATAGTCATTATTATAATGACGATCATGATAATAATATTTATTATCATGTTTATGATCATTATAACGATGATTATGTCGATAGAGACCATGATAATGATAATGACCATGAATAAAATGATAATGATGTGATTACATATCTTAATTATATTGATTAGTATGATAATATTGATAATGACGATGTAGGTAATTATAATAATAATAATAATCATGATCATTATTTTGATGATAATGTTGACGGCAACTGAAAATAATGATAATATAATCATTATATTGATGCTTACAAGGATAAAAATGATACTAAAAATTCAAAAGATGATGATAATCATGATTATACTGTTAATAATACTGTATATAAGGAAGATAAGAATGATGATGATGTTAATGATGACGATGCAAATGATAATGATGATTATAATATTGATAACAATAATGATGACTAAGATGATGATAAGGATGTTAAATAAGATGATAAAAATAGTGATAATGTTGATAAACGACATAAAAGTAACGATATAAGTAATGATGATGATGGCGATGACAATAATAATATTCATGACACTGATTATGATAATCATAGTGATTATGATGAGTATGATAGTAATATTGATAATGATTAGGATCATGATGACGATTTTGATGAGAATGATGATGGTAATGATTATAATGATAAAGATGATGATTAAAATGATGATTATGATCATAAAGATAATGATATCGATGATTATGATACCGATTATGTTAATGATGGTCATGATGATAATAACGATTTTTTCATCATATAGTCAATAGCGATAGTAATATTAATGATTATGATGATCATATCGATGATTGTTGTGATAAGGGTTATGATAATGATTGAAAATATTAGAATAATGATAATAATGATAATATTGTCATTCATAATGTTGATAATTAAAAGTGATATAATAATGATGATGATGATAATGATGTTAATGATGACAATGATAGAGATGTCGATTCTCATAATTATAATACTAATATTAATGATAATGATGATAATAATCATTATTAAGATAAATATGGTAATAAAGATAAAGATTTTGATGATTATTATAATAGTATTAATGATGATCATAATCATTATTATGATGGTATCATGATTATGATAAATTTATTGACTTTCATGATGTTGTTATTGATGATGATAGCTATGTGATAGATGATAATAGCGTTAGATTGATGATAATGATAATTTATTTGATTGTAATGGTAATGATAGTGATTATAATAAGGATTATTATGATTATGATGACGTGTATAACGATTATACATTTGATTATCATGATGATGATTATGGTGATGATAATAATAATAATGATGTTGCTGATATCGATGTTTCATGTTATGTTAGTAGTAATATTAATATTGACAACAAATACGATGACGGTAATAATGATGATAATTATAAATTGTTGGTTGACAATAAGGCTAATGATTAAAATATCAATAATAATGATAATTAGACGATCATATTGATGACGGTAAAGATGATAATACTGATCATGATAATAATGATAATGATAACTTTCATGATAATGATAACGATAACTGGGGAGATGACGGCAGTTGCCATGATGATGTTGATGACAGAGTTTATGATAAAATTTATGATGTTGATGTATTATTTGATGACGATTGTAATAATGATGATGATGAATATATGAATTAAAATTATAATAATCATAGTTTTTTTATTGATTTAATAATAATGATAAATATTAGAACGTAAGAGATATTTTTTTATTAATAGCATTGATCATTATTTCATATCATGATCATGATCATTATAATTATAATACTGATAAATAGGCCATATTCATTAAAAAACGATAATAAAGACGATAATGATGATATTAGTAAGGATCAAGATGATAGCGATGCTGATGATCGAATTGATGGTAATGAAATTGGTAATAATAAGGATAAAAATAATTATGCTGATCATGATGATGCTAAGATTATTGCTAATGTTGCTGATCATTGATATGATAATAATATTGATAGGGACAATGGTAATGATTATATTGCTCATCTTGAGAAAGTGAGTGGTAATATTATTTGATGAATAATGATAATATTAATCTGGTTGACGATAATGATGATGATGATGATATGATTGATGATAATGAAAATGATGATTATGATGTTGTTGATGATAATGATGATGATAAATATGATTATGCAAGGTATAACTTTAAAGAAAGTTCTGATCATAATTATAATGATTAGGATGATAACGATGATGATCAATATGATAATTATTTTTATGTTGACGATGAGAATGGAAAGGATGATAATTATGATGATGACAATTTGGAAGAAAATGTTTATTAAATGTTGCATCTAAAAAACTCGAGCTTTCTCTTTTAAATCTTTTTTTATTCCAGGCCTTGACTCTGAAAAACATGTGTTGATGGCTCAATCGATATTGGAGGTATTAAGATGTGTAATAGCCTTGAAATAGTTGTTACTAAAGAAGTTATGAAAGAAAAAAATTTGCAACGTATCGTCCACCAATCAATTCTTATGGACATTTGGAGAGATTCCGATGTTTCAATAAAGGTGGCGTATTGATTCTAGTATTGATTTATATGTTATAAGTAACTATTTTTCTTTAAACAATCGACGACATTAAATTTTATCATACGTGTTCATACATATAGGAAAAGTATCCCAATAAAAAATCTTTAGTGATCATTAATATTGTACATGTTGTAAGAAATAATTAGTGAGGCATGACTTATTAAATATAAAAACACCTACCAGGAATAAACAATGAATCTTTTTATCTTAAAACAGTCAATTTCAAATACCTGGTGTTTCGAGCTATGTTTTTCAATCAAACACAATTGTAAACAAGTGGATGTGCCTTGGTAGGTAAACCTTCCTTGTTAGACCCTTACACTTATAATTTTATACGGTAAGCAATCAGTGATGTATTATGCCTCTGTATATGAACAGAAAAGTATTGTCTTACATTAAGTACATGACAAAATATTCAAAATCCTATAAATTTTGGATATTATTTTCTTGTTTTGCTTCAGAAGAATCCTCTTCCAAACTCCATTTCAACTCCTTGGTAGAAACTTTGAAAGAAGAAAGGCAATATTTGTAGTGCAAACTTTTTTATTTAAATATCTACGGACAATATTTCGCTGCTAAAAAAAGCCGCTTTGGGTCCACATTACGCGGACATAGTGAGTGCCTCAAACACTCTACAGAGAAGAACTCTTTATTTACATATTTCTGGTCTATTCACTATTTGTTTATTAAATACTACCAGTGAGAGCTTTAGAATATTTTTAGGCCTCAACCAATAAATACCACAACATACATCAACATGCGTTTGCTGATAAGTCTGCGCTGTAGTGTGGATCTAAAGAGGCTGTCTTGAGCAGCGAAATATAGTCTGTATACATTTTAATTAGGAGATCACACTCCGAAATTGGCTTTCTTTATTTAGATTTCTTTTTTTTTGGCTGTCTTTTTAATTTTGGACGTCGATATTATTGCTATTAATTTACTGTTCTTATCGAAAATATGTAGTCAACAGATCAAGCAGAAAAATGTGGTAGATTTGTATCAAACTGTAAAGACGTATTTCAGGTAAGTCTTTGGCAATTGAGCAATAATTGCAAATATCATCTGTAAGTGCCCAATTTTTTTCGCATTTATTAAATGCTTCTATCGTTATAGGTTATGCATATGCCCTGGAACAGAACATAACCCAACGACATAGCTCGAAGAAAAGTTCCTCTCATGTACGCCAGATGTATATCGTCAGATGGCGAGAGCTCGTTTGCCTTATCCAAAAAAGACGTGGCTAGTATGGCAGGCGAAAGATCATGTCGTCGCTTTCGTCAGCGCTATAAAAAAAAATAAATAAAAATGTCCAGCAGCGGATATCCTCTGTGGTGATGCTAAGTTGTTTTTAACAACTCTAGAAATTTAAACGCACACCCGAAATAACTACCAAAACAGCAGAATATGCCACCATGCCTACACTCTTTATCTTCTTGCCCTATCTCACAAACACACACAGCTCTAGTGAAGTACGTGGACGCGAGGACACCAAGCACATTATCCCTATTTTGCTGGCGATCGTCGTCACGATGGAGTCTGCATTTCCTCTACGCTCTTCTTGTCTGCACCTTTCGTTCTAAAAGACAGCAGACGCTGCTTGAACGGTATGGAATTTACGGATGGCGGGCTTGGGACAATGTCGCAGGCACGCAGAGGGTCTGGTGCGAGGGTCTCGTTGGTGATGCTGTTCTTTCCTCTGTTGTTCTGCTGCGTTGTGCCTCTCTCTATCTTTCTCTTTCTCTCTCTCTCTTTTGTTGCTGCAGCTGTCTTATGCTACTGCTCACGCGACACGTCATGCTTAGCTATATCATAAGCTCGTACTACTGTGGGAGCCTTTACTGCGTTGGCTGTTCGAGATCGTGCTTCAACCGTATGACCAAATAAGTAGAGCTTACATAATTACCGGTACCTAACCCGGCTTAAGAATCGCACGTCTTTACCAGCCATGCTTCCACCTAACAAAGCCGCGGAAGTTAGTAAAACCTTCAAAAAGCTTCCGTATTCTAACGAGCTGGCCAGTTCGGCTAAAATGCTCGCAGACACGGTGAAGGCATACTATCTTTATCCTGACGCTTATATGTCACTGAACGACCACCCGAGTCACTAACGTATTGAATACAATTGTTCTCAGACTCATTGTATCTAAAATTGAAAATAATTTTCTGTTTGCTACCGCCGCTATCGCTCTCTTTTTGGTGCAGCTGCTTACAAAAATCGTCAACACTATCAGAAATCTCAATTGTCTGCATCGGTTGATTCCAATCGGCTATCGCTCCCGCATATGTCACGTCAGGCTTAATAGAATTTTTTTTCTGATCGGCTTAGCCACGCGCTGTCTGATGCAGAAAAATACTAGGTTTCGTGTTGTCTGCTGATCGGCGCATGTCAATGTCACGTGACCTCCCGACGACGCACAACATTGTTACGACTTTCTAAAGAGTGACAAGATAAACATGGGTAATGTGGGCCTTAAACTCTTATTTTTATCAGAATTATAATCTTCCTTATGAAAACATAATCATTATTACCATATAACCATCATCAGCATCATCCTTATAATCATCATAATTTTTATCAACATCATTATCATCATCCTTATCATCATCATAATCATTACTATGATTATTTACATCAACGTTATCTTTAGCTTCATTACCAAGGAACCATACTAATAATCGTAGTTATCATCATTGTCATCTTGATTAGGATAATCGTCATAATCAATACAGTCATACGCGTCATTATTATAATAATTATTGTGATTATTATTTTAATCATCATCATAATCACTATTATCATAAACATCATAAATATCATCATTTTAACTATCATTGACTGCTACATCGTTATGATTATCATCATCATCCTTATGATCCTTATCACTATCATCATCATCATCATTATCTTTATTACTATGATCAAAATAATCATCATAAGCATCATCATCATGATCGGAATGATTATCATAATCATCATCATCATCATTATAACAATCATAATCGTCACCATCAATATCACTATCATTATGATCTACATGATCTTTATAATCACCATCATTACAATCATTATCTTCATGATAATAATCACAATCACTATTGGTAAAGTCATTACTATCAGTAAAATCCTCATAAATAGGGCCACAACAATTATTATAATTATCATTGTCATCATTATCATTATCAACATTATTATTATCATTATTATTATTATTATTATCACCTTTAGTGTATCATCATTATCATAATTCTCATCATTATCATTATCATTATCATCATTCCAAGCATCATTAAAAACATGATCATAATGGTCATCTGCATCATGATTATAATTATAATTATTAGCATCATCATCATCATCATCATTATCATTATCATCATCATCAAAATTATCAGCATGATTATCATTATCATCAATATTAATAGCATTATGATTACGTTCATCATTTTATAATAATTTTTGTCATCATCATTAATATCATCATCATCATCATTCTGATCACCACTATCATCATTATCATCATCATCAAAACAATCATTTTTTTTTATAAAAGAATCACTATCAGCATAATCGTAATGATCATCACCTTAATCATCATCAGCATCATCATTATCATTATTATTATCATGCTTATTATCATCATTCAAAGCATCATCATCATATTGATGATAATGATCATAATCCTTATCATCATCAGCATAGTTAATATTACTATTATTATTATCAATAGCTTTAATAATATTATCACTAATATCATCACTGTCATCATCATCATTATAATAATCATTATAAATAACACAATGATCATTATTATCATCAGCATCCTCATACTTAGTTTAGTCATTATCATTGACATTATCATCGTCATCATTTTCATGATCATTATAACTATCATTATCATTAACATAATTAACACCACGAACCTTATGATTACACTTTTAAGCCAAAAATGTGAGAATCATATGTACAAAGTGCAAATCCAACGACTTTCACTTTTTAAAATAAAGAAATATCATTGGTACAGTTTTTTAAAGGAAAAATTGAGAATTTACGTTTATAAGAGGGTAATTATAGCCTTTTACTACACTTATAATAGTAGTTTAGAGAATGTACTAATGTCAATAGGCTAAAAGTAATATATTCTCTTTTAACAAGAGAAAAATAAAACATTATTTTTATTCACAAAAGTGTCGTTAAATTTCTCCCTTCTAAATGTGTAAGTGCAAGATTTACGCTTAAAAATGTGTAAAAATAAAATTGACCCTTTATTCAAAATGTAAATCTTATTTCATCTCTTTTGACAGCTAGTGTGCATGCTATTAATGTTTGTCTGGTTTCGTCAAGAGGTTGCAGGTTATTGTATATCGTGTATATTCTTACAAGGCTAGAAGTACCTAAATACTTTAGATTGAATAAGAAGAGTGATTTTCTAAAGAATTAGCCTTTTGTAAGTATAAATTAGCAATATCTTTACTAAATATCGTAATAAGATCTAAATTTTACTGAAATATACACGATGTACAATAACCTATAACCTCTTGACGGATCAAGTAAAAAATAAACAGCATGCTGACGAGCTATAAAAAGTGTACTGATAAAATTAAGACTTTTAAAAAGTGTGATTTTTTAGATTTCTTCTTGAACAGGATACAATTTATCTTCACACTTTAAAAAAAAAAAACTTTATTCCTAGTTGTTTAACAAGACGAAATATAAAAATACAATTGTAAAAAGTGTAAATATAAAATTTTTCTCTTTTTAAAATAGGAAATATCAGTTTTACAGCAAAATCTCTAGCCTCTTACTTTTAAAGTAGTATAATTCTAGGGTAACCCCTTCTAAAGAGCAAATTATAAACTTTTTCTTTTAAAAAATGTAAAAATGATGTTTCGCTATTTTGAAAGTGTGGATCACTTGATTTACTTTTTCTACCTTAGATATTACCATTCTGGGCTTTAGAAAGTATTGATGATAATCATGCTGATAGTAACGTTGATAATAATGATAATGATGAAGGGAATCTAAATGATGACGATGATGATGTCAATGGTCATGATGATGCTGAGTATGAGGAAGATGATGATGATAATAATGATGATAATGATAGTACTGAAGATTTTGTTAATTAAAATGATAATGATGATGATGATATTGATCATGAGGTTGATGATTATGTGAATAATAGAAATAATGATATAAATAATGATAATGATGATGATAAATATGATGATAATACTAATAAAAATGTTGTTAATCGTAAAAATGATGATAATGATGGCGAAGATGACGATAATAATAATGATGAGAATGTTGGCGATGATAATGATGATAATAATAATAATAATGATTATAATAAAGATGATTATGATGATATTAGTGATAATAATGGTAAAAATGATAATGATAATAATGTTATTCATATAATAAATAACGACAATGATGATAATGCTATTGTTGATTGTGATGATTATAATGATAATAATAAAAGTGATAATATTAATAATGATAATGGTGATGATGATATTGATCATAATAATAATTACGATACTAATAAATAATACATATAATGATACTAATGATGACAAAGATGAAGATAATGTTGATAATTGTAATTCTGATAATGATGATTATGATTCTAATATTGATAATTATAAAAATTATAATGATGATAATGTTAATAGTGATAAAAATAATGAGAATAATGATTATAATAATGATGATTATGATTATAATAATCATTATGATCATAATGATGTTGTTGATAGTAAAATTGATTATGATGAAGATATTATTGATTTTAAGAATGATGGCTATAACGAATAAAATTATGATGAATTATCGATAAAAAATATGATGATGATAATAATAATAATCATGATGATGTTTATAGTAATTATGACGAAAGTTATGATAATGATAGAAATTAAGGTGACGATGTTAATAGTTGTATGGATGTTGGTGATTATTATGATCATGATAATAATAGTGATGATAATGACTCACTGCAGATGATAATGATAATGATTACGATGATATAATTTTAAATAATAAAGGTACTAATAGTTATTGTGATGATAATGCTGATAATAATTATGATGATAACAATAATAATGATAATAAAACAAGACAAATATTTATATCGGTCTTACAGTCACATTAATAAATAAACATTAATATTATTTTTAATTTGACGTATGTGTGTGTGTAATTTTTA
>JAPYYV010003452.1:0-21310 GCA_030522625.1 Copidosoma aretas
CGGCCCCCCCCCCCCTCCCCCGGCCCCGGGAGCCGCACGGAGGGAGCAAACGCGCGGCCCCGGTGTACGATGCGCTCGTCGCGACGGCCTCTTCCTGTTCCGCCGCCGTTCGTCGCTCCCTCCCGCTCTCGCGCTTCCGAAGGAGCTTTCTGGATTTCCCTGTATCCCGCCGCATGCGCGATACGCGCGGGCGATGGAGCGGTGATGATGCCGCGAGGAACTCGTTGCGCTCGAGCGAAGCGGACTAGGGGAACCAAGTAAACGCTCGACGTTGTCGTTGCGTAACTTCTGAATTTTCATCCAGCGCCTCGAGTCGGCCAAACGTGCGCCACGGCGTGTATTTTTTTTTCGTGGAGTGTAATTAGATTCCCACCCGAAGCTTTGACCGGGATCGCTGCATGGTCTTTACGACATTGACGGATCTTGACTTCGCGTGCGATGGTAATAACTGGATGGAAACAATCCTTCATGGCGCACGTTCCGTTGTGACTGGATTCCTCGAATACCTTGATGTTTGTTCATCAACGGAAACAGAACTTGTCTCGCCAAGCTCACCAGGATTCACCGGCACACGCCTGCACAAAAGACTTTCGAACGACCGTGAACGATACCCAGAGGAAGAGGGTACCACCGCCGCTTCCGTCCATATTTTAACCACGCAACGCGAGCCCTTTCTTCAGGGAGTCACGGAAGAAGACGCGCACGGAGCTCGCCGCTCGATACACCAAAGTTCCCGAAACGAATTCAAATTTCCATCGGCTCCTCGAGCACACGCGAGGGCGCGCGATGGAAATACCGATGCACGAGTACGCGTGTGACGCCGCGCCTTTCCTCCCCCGCCACCTCCGGGAGTAGACGAACTTTATCCGAAAGTTCCAGAACTCGCCCGGCCCAACGCCTCTCTCCCCCCCGCGAGTGACAGGCTCGACGTCGCCCGGCCGCGGACCGCAAATGAGCCTGAAGTAATCCGCTTACTTCTTCCCGACGCGGTCACTGACTCTCTCTCTCTCTCTCTCTCTCTCTCTCGACGAAAGACCCTGCAATACTCGTATCCGCGCAACAGTATAGGTATGAGGTACAACACACCAGAACGCGTCACAACTCGACCACACGCGTCGTGTATTAAGGCAACCTCGGTGTTCGCGCGGCTCCCGGCGCTACCCCGTCCGTGCATGGAGCCGTGACAGGCGGATAATTGATGGGCCTGGAAAAGTCGTATGGTACACGCGTACGAGGACGTGTGATTTTGTACTGGTTCTACCGAGGGTGATCGATGGATCTCACCGGGGCTTTCGTTTATTCGATCGGCCCCCCGATGGATGCCAATTGTTCGTTTGCGCTCGCTGCGTCTGTCGTCAATTTTCTTCCCTCTGTTTCCTGCTGTACAGTCGCCGACATCTGATCCACAAGATCCTGATCGTCTCTCCGGCGGATCGTCCATTCTCGTTGATGTTTAAAAGTTTAATACGATGCAATTAGGCGTGTCCCCCTAAACCCGCGAGCAGGGCTGATGGTTCTCCAGTTACATATCAGATGGGTACTGGCAATGAGTTTGGATCATTCGCTGGTTATCGTTTGCAATCGAATTCCACGCGTCGAGTGAGCCAGATCTTGGAGGAGCCAGCTGGCCCGAGAAACCGACCAGAACAGATTCCCCGTGTGTAACGAGAGTACCCGAACGAGCGACGTCCCCGTCTCAGAGGCGAATCGGAATTACCGATCGGCCTTGGCACCGCGGCTAACTGGGGCGTAACGTCGAAGCGTGCGTGCTTTATACCTTTGTGCGCGAGCTGGCCAAATCCGCGCTCGCCGCGTCATCGCGCCACAGGCGTACGTACAATATCCCAGGTAGCGAGCTCGACAACGCTCGTCCGCCGCTCGCCGCGCTCGACGGCAATTTCCCCCGAGGAGGTCCCTCCTCGCGCTCCGGCGAACCCAGAACGCCTCCCTCCCGTGATCGCCCGCTCGCTCGTAACAGTGTGCGCGTGCGAGCCGCGGCGGGCACTTTCGGCGCTCGCGCTTCCGGAAAAATTTTAAGAGCGCCGTCCCCGGAGGTCGCCGAGGGCGCAACGAGCGCGGGGGGCGGCTGATCTCTCGAAACGGCGAGAGAGCGGGGGGCTGGCTTGAATGAAAAAAGGCTTCTCCCGCTGGGCGCGCGCCTCTTCTTCGTTTCCGGGCCGCTGCGCTGCTCGCGCGCGCCTCGGTCGTTCGCGCGCGAGGAAGAGTCGAGACATCGTGCACTGCGCGCGTGTGATGCGTCGCACTGCACGGTCGGAGGCTCGTTCTCTCATAATTACTCCCCGGCCCCTTCTTCCTCTTCGGCCGCGCTGCTTTCTTTTCATCGTCATCTGTTTCTTCTTCTTCTTCTTCTTTCTTCCTCCGCGCAACGAATGTAGGTGCATAGGAGTTCGGGGACGGGAGAGCCCCCGCGAACTCTCGCATCTTCGTCGCAGCGGAAGTTTACGGATCGTTGATTCGCCTGAATGTGGGTATGTGATCCCTTCCCTTCCCCGGGGTTGTTTCGTTAATGCAGGGGAGATATGTGTATGCAAGTGTGACTCGCTGCGAGAGACCCCGTCGGCTCGAGCTGGCTGGGGCGGAACATTTTTCGCACGAGCTGGTGTCAGTGGTGCTTCTTGGACTCGCAACTTTTATTCAAATGAGCTGAGGCAATGGCGGATGGGGGGGGGGGGGGATTCACGGCGGAGAGGAGAATGTGATAATTAACGGGGATGAATAATGTAAGGGAGGCATTCGGAGCGGCGCGCGTCCTCGGCAGGGTGGTTACAGTTGAAGTTTCTTTGTTTGGAATTGTGCCGCGTGCCATTAGTGGGTGCGCGAGTAAACTCGCGAGGCTGGTATTACAGGTGTGTGTGTGTGTGAATGTATTCAAAGCTTTCATCTGGCCCTGCTGGAGTTCATTTCAAATTCAAATATCTGTAGTCACAGACCGTTCGTTGACTGAGAAATTTCGTTTCACGGAAAAGGATGGAAACGGCTTGATCCAAAAAATTGTACGAGAAACTTTTAAAAATGCACGTTGAATAAAACCTTCTAATCTTGGGATCACTTAAAAGTAATGGAATCTTAGCCCCATTATCACATGTTCGCGTATATTATTGGCCTCTAAATCCTGACGTGGGGAAAAAAAGTTGACCTTGTGTAGACAGATTTTTCTCTATAATTAAAATGCTTTATATGAAAAAAAAGCACAATTGCATGACGAAAAAAATTAGCCGTGTTTATAAATTAAAATTTATCAGATCGTAGAGTCACTGACGAAGATAATTATCGCGTTTAAAAAATGGTCCTACACAGTCACAAAACTGGTTCAGGGCCATTTTTCGAAAGGACCTTCTTTTGGTTTTACCTGCGATTCGCAAACAGTTTACATCTGATCCAGCTGAAATTTGGTAAGTATGTTAAGGGCTACAATACCTACCTTCAATCCATAATATTAATTGGAACGCAAGGGGTTCTCGAGGGCGCGTCGAGCCGAACACACGTGCTCTGTAAGACGTCCGTGTTAATCAGCCGACCACGGTAAAAAAAGGAAAAAGAAAAAGGTTTACAGTGAATAAAAAGGAAGATGAAGCTGTAAGGTAGCTGCTGTAGTGAAGTTGTGAAGTGAAACGCAAAAAGTAAGGAGTGAATCGGGGTATAAGTGCTAGCTCAAAAAAGTGAGGTTAAGATGTCACCCAAAACAAGGTATGGTGTACCAGCTGATTTCTCGTTGGAAGGTGAAATAAAAAATATCAAAATAGTGATGAGAAAATAAATGAAAAGGATTGAGGAAGAGGCCACGAGAAAAATAGAGAAGCTGACAAAAGAGTGGGAGAAGAAGCAGCGCAAGGAAAAAGAGGATTAGGAGGCAAAAACGGAAGGTTGAAAAGAGGAGCTGGAGATGGTCTGGACAAAACTCAGGAACTTAGAGGTGATTAACGGAAGAGACGAGAGAAAAGAGAAGGAATAATATAATTGTTAAAGGCAAGAGTTTCAAAGGCAAAGATGTGAAACAGGAGGTGGAGAAGTTCCTCGAAGAGCAGTTGAACATTGAGGTATGCGTAGTGAACGCTTTCAAGCTAAAAGGAGTATACAAAGGGTGCTGTATGACATTGGTGAAATTGACAAGTGAGGATAAAAATAAAGTGATGAAGAGATAAAAGCACTCGGACAAAGACATTTTCATTGATAACGACATGATAAGGAAAGAGAGGGAAATTCAGAAAAAAGCTATTGAATGGTGTCGGAAAGGTAATTTTGAAAGAATAAAAACAATGAAGGTTGGTTACAAAAATGTGCATTTTGATGGTGTGTGTTTCAAGTGAGATGAGTTGAAAGGGAAATTCTGCGATTTCGAGACCGGGAAAAGCATCGAGGAAAAAGTGAAGATGGCGGTGGTAAATAAAAACAAAGGCGAAGCTTAGTAGTTTGGCTTTGGTACAGCGTGGTCAATGGTACAAACAGGCCAACTCTGCAAGTGAGGTGCTAACGAGAGAGGGCAGCATGTGTGTAGCAAGTGTGAAAATTATAGTGTAGTTAAGGTGATTGAAGACTCATGTTTTTGGCCTAATATTCGGACCAATAACTCATTGAATATAAAGATAATTTAATAAAATAAAAAATCAGACGTACTAGATGTAACCTTCATCTAGTGCTTCTGATTTTTAGTATAGTAGAAAATAAAGAATGGGTAAATAAAGAGACTTTAAGTATGGATTATTGCATTATTCATTTAAAGTATGGTTTTAAAGAATAAGTTCAGAGAGATTGAAGTTTTATGTAAATTAAATTTGTGTTTGGATTGTTTGGATTTTTAAATGTAAGCATTGTTTGAAATAAGATTGGGTAGTGTGAAGCCATTAAGCGGAAAAGTATTGTTGTTCAGATTTTTGACGATTGAGTATTAGGCTCATAGTAATATAAGTTCAGCGAGAATAAGGTTATGTAAAATTTTAGCGTAAAAGCTGTGTTTTCAATTCGTTTATAATTATTTTTTGTACATGAAGTACCCTGTCTTGGCCAGGTAGGCTGACAGGTAATAAAGAACTAACTAACTATCAATTGAAACGCGAGTTATTGAATTTCGAAAACATGGCCCAAAATGGTGGTTTATTGCGATTTGCAAAAAAATGGCTAGACTGATTTGGGCCCAATGTGGCTCATTTTTTTTGTCTTGAAATTGCGCATCTTTTTTAAGCAGAGCATTTTCTGATTGAAATTGTTGTTTTCGCTGCGGACGCAAAAAACCTATATTGGCCATTTAACCATTTTTTTTGGTCCTTTACCTGACAATTTTATTTGTCCCTTTTTAGTCAGGTGCACTGCAGAGGTTGAGATCTCTACTCTGATTTTTTTCTGGACAGGTATCAATTTTTACCGCCGAAATCTAGGGTGAGCCTACTATAAGTGATTGTCTATGAAGTGGCTTTATTGACTTTAGGGAGCTATGATCAATTGGACGTAGGATTTTAAAATTCTAAAAAAAACATCTAAGGGGTATATACCTAGATTAAACGTATCAAGTGAACTGTTGAGTAGGTAAACCTATAATCTACATTTTAATGAGAACTCATGTACTGTGGTTATAAGGTTTACAGTGCTGAAGACGTAGGGTTATTGGATATTAAAAGTTCATATCGACCGATTCTAAGTTTAACCAACCCTATAGGATACGGGGTCGATTCTGGAGCTAAATTTGATGTCTTGAGCCAAAAATCCATAAAACAGATCAGCCAAGTCCCAAGTAAAATCCTTTTATGCGCCTTTATGGTTCAAAAACCATTCGAATCACGAGCACAAAGAAACAATCGTGCACACAAAGGGTGCAAAAGCTCCCTTCGCGCGGCGCGCAATAATCGCAGCAGTCTCAATAAGCCCCGCAATCAATCACCCTTTTCCGCCTTTCTCGAGTTTCCTCCACTTACGCTCGAGGGGGAACCCTTGTCTCGGGCAAACGAACGAGAAAAGGCACCGCCGTCCAATCGCGCGCGCGTCTCAACCCACACGCGCACACACGAGTCCTCTCCCTGAATTACTTTTCTAATCGCGGCTCGTTCGTGTGCTTGTAAACTTGCAGCAGGAGCGACAGCAGCAGACCAGGACGATGTGGAGCTCGGTGACGGCCGCCGGCTTTGAGAACGGTCCGGCGCCGCCCTCGCGGAGCAAGCACAGCGCGACTCTGTTGGCCGGGCACGTGTATCTGCTCGGAGGTAGGAATGGCAACCTGCCGCTCAAGGACCTCTGGCGATACAGTCTTGGTGAGTGTGGATGTAGCCGTCATGCGTTGTTTGCATGTTAGTGGCCGTTGTGGTCGCATTAGCCTCGGTCTGGCCTCTTCCTTCTCATCGCGGCTCGTTCTGTCGCGGGCAGCTTTCCGCGGGTAATGGGAGAGGGTTTAATTGCTGCTGTTTGGAGAATCGGAGGGAAGGGTACGTAATTGCTGATCTTAAGAGAGCGAGATGACAGTGTAGGCTGACAATTAATTTGAGGCTGTTGTAACGGGTTTTATTTCGTTTTTTTTTTTTGTTTCGAAAGTTTTGGCAGTTTTGTTTTTTTAGTAGTCTTTATTCATGGCCGCGTCGTTGAGAATGCTTTGAGAGCTTTTTGATGAAAATTATCACGACAGAGCTTTGAATTGATGAAGATTTCTTTGTCCCTGAACAGTAAATGTATATGTTATCAAAGATTGTAGCATGAAACCAATAACAAGTGTTGCGAAAAAATAAAGTCTGTTGACACTATAATTTAAAGAAATAGTCATGGAAATTATTTTTTCTATGCATTTACGACTCTCTCAATCTGTTGATCGTGCGCGAAATAATTCATCCTAATGGTTGGAAGACAATTATAGTTTAAATTTAAATCAGAGAATAACAGTAAATTGTATTTAATCACGCAATATATTCGGAAAATAAATCGATCGTTATACGGAACAAGATGCCAACTCAGACGTTTTTCTCTATCTTGCTTATGAATAGAGCAAAGTTAAAAAAAAAAAAATCAACAAAAAAATTACATTCTTAGCTAAACTCGTCTTGTAAAAAAATGTACCGGAATTTTTTTAAACAGTAATTTAAAGTAGCATTTTCTTCAATAAGAGTCCAAAAGCTTTTCTTCAATATGAGTGATGAAAAAATTATACTTGCCAAAGAGATACTTACAACTTTTCTCGACTGACCATGAATTTAAAAAGTCTACTTAAAAAATTGGTTACAAAAATTTAACTTGTTTTCAAAATTCTGTTGTTTTTGTGCTGGTAAATTTTTGTTCTTATGGTAGTTGTTTGCCAATATAAAGATAAACATAAGAAAATTCATATCCTCTAGTCAAATAGCATATAATCATTTTCTTATTGAAGTGTGATACTGTCAAATATACAGGGTACATCGTGAATTTGTTTAAGTTTTTCCATGAATTATCCATCAATATATTAAGTAAATAAAAAAAAAAAAAAAAAACATTACTTGAATCCAAAAAAATTTTTACTTTCATCCGATTGTAATGAACAAAGACTACAGTTTTTTTCTTTAACTAAATACCTACAATCTAACCATCTTTGATTCTCTAAAAAACGTCGTAATTGTTGTTGAAATGCTATTGTTCATGCCATTTTTCAGGATTTTTATAAACAAATGAATTTTTCAGAATAAATCTGTCTTTTTAGCAAATCAAAGATGGTGAGAATGTAAATATTTAGTTAAGGAATTAAACTAGCCTTCCTACGTTAGAATTGGATGAAAATAAAAAATTTTTAGACGCAAATAGTGTTATTTTTTTATTTATACGATATATTGATGGATAAATCAGGGAAATATTTGAAAAAAATCTACAATGTACCTTGCGTCTCTGACAGTAAAACAAATCAATATGAAAATAATTATATATGCTATTTGACTGAAGGATATAACTTATCTCATGTATATCTATGTATAGGGAAACAACTACCTTAAATTAAACTTTCTAACATTGAGAGTATTACGGGGTGGTATGAAAATAAAGTTAGTTATACTGAATTTCAACCATATTTTGACCCCATATAAAATTTTCAAGACAGCTTATAAGTATATAAATACACACATGCACATCGTGAATAAAACTCGGATGACTATTGTACTATCGCCAATCGGTTTCCCATGACATTCATAATACAACTAAATTATACGTACTAATTTTAACCGTATTCTAACCCCTTATACAATTTTCGAGACAGCTTATAAGTATGTATATATATACATACACACATGCACATCGTGAATAAAACTCGGATGACTATTGTATTATCACCAATCGGTTTCCCATGACATTTGTAATACAACTAAATTATACGTACTGATTTCTTTGACGAAACACCCGAATTCCTACATAATATCGTGTGCTGAGCGACATGAATTCTTCCCAGACAATATAAAACCCTGAACCTCCGTCCCCTCACTGTACCTATACCTACACACGTGGGTAAATAAGATTCCACTGACGCGTCTATTTATTTACGTGACACGTGATTTATCCGCACCGTGGGAGATCGAAGAGGGTAGTCAGACCCGGGAGAAATGACCAGAGGATGGGAGGGAGAGTAGGTGGGTGATAACAGGGCTAGCTTGTATATTTGATGATGTTCTCATGGATATTCGTGATGCCTACTGGCACTCTCGTCGCCAAATCGACGGTATAATTTTCGTGTCGTCCAGGCCCTTGTAGCGAAATTGACGACTGTTTGCCGGGCACGGTTCCATTTCCTCTAACGTCGCAATTATCATAAATGCCGAGTGGAAATCGTGCATTAGTGATGAGGTGTGAGTTACCGGGTCAGGGGGGATAAAGGTTGATGGCTTTTTGCCGGGACGGTAAATGTGTTGTACTTTGAATAAATATTGGATTTTGGTTGCGGAGGTGGAGGGTTTATTTATTTCGTGCTTACGAGTAGCAAAGAGACAGCGTAAAATTGATCGGGCGTGGTTTGAGGTTTTCATAAACTCGTTTTGGCGATTGTACATTAAGAAATAACGTATAGTACATGGGTCGTCATAACTAATGGATCCATGCATGTTGGTATTGGTATATAAATAATTTCTCCAACTGATGAATAATAAAATTAGCTGTAAAATACTTGGTCAACTAACAAAATTATTTTCTCCCAATGTTTAATACTTTTGCGTAAATGTATGTGATACAGATAATTCCAGCAAAGTAAATGTATACTTGCATGCTTTTGTTTCTGTGGAGCGTTTATTTTCGGAAGATTCCTTATAGTAATGAACAATGTGAGAATTTTTTGTTTCAAAGTTAAACAATACGGTGAAAGTTGTCAGCAGATTTCATATAGGTATTGGTTGAAGATAACCGCTTGATTTCTGTCGAATTTAGGCTGGTTATTACATCATATTTTTTCCGTCCAACTTCACCCATACATGCCGGCTTTAAACTAGTGTAGTACTGTAAAAAAGCTGGGGGTTTCGAGAAAAATGCATCTTTGTTTTGCCTCAATAGATCCACCATAATCATTCGATTCGCTCACTCGGAGTATATAATCTTACCACATATTGGAACACCAGAAAAATAAAAAATAAAATTTCTCCTAATCGATACAGCATTATTTGATTTCGCACGAATTTTTGTTTCCTTTTCGTCTTCTTCGATTCTGTACTAATGTTTTATCGCGAATTTCTACGAATTCGGGTTTGATGGATAAATCTTTTCATGTGCAAATAAGTTCACAAGTACGATTCGCAGCTATTCGTGGTGTGACAAAGATTACTAAAAAATGTTTCACAAACTCCTATCTATGTGGTCTTTTTTCTCTATTTCCAGCTCGCACACTTAGGCATTTGCAAAATAATTGTGAAGTCACATAATTTGTTAATTTCCAACAAAGCTTTTGGTATGACGATAATAAATGCAGCTGATAGAAAAGATAAACGAAATAGTTCGAATTATTTTTTGTGCTTTCTGTGAATTAAATGTTTTTTAGGATATTTTGATACCACTTTGTTCACGTTAACAATCAGTAATTAATGTTAAACATTTTTAAATTATACGTACATACAAGGTCAGCAACTCTCTTAAACGGCTTGATCAGAAATAGAGCTTTCTTCCAAAAAAATTTGAGAATGTATATTTATTCTAATGCTTTTCATATAGATTTTTTCAACAATAAATCGTTTGCTGAGTGGGATAAGGTACAAGGATTTCTAACGCGTATTTTCTGGTATTTTCATTGAAAACATTCTTGTTTAAAAAGATTATGATGTTCTGCAATACAGCCCAACAAAAGAATCTCTTATGGGTGAACTAGGATATCTTAAAAATTTTGTGTATTTCGCCATTTCACACTTATTTTTTGTAAAAAGTACACAAAATTTGTTTACTTTTGTACAGAAAATAGGTGTTCTTTGCACACAAAGTTCGTGTAAGATATAAGTACAATAGCTAAATAACACAAGATTTGTGTACTCTTAACACGAAATTCGTGTAAAATATAATTTACACAAAACATGTGTAGTCTGTTCAATTTCAAACAGAATTTTCCTGTTTATAATTGAACAGATTTCGAACAGAGTGTTCAAAATCTGTTTGAAAAATTCTGTTTGAAATTGAACAGACTGCACACGTGTTGTGTAAATGATATTTTACACGAATTTTGTGTTACGAGTATACAAATATTGTGTTACTTAGCCATTGTACTCATATTTTATACACAGATTTGGTGTACAAAAGTAAGCAAATTTTGTGTAATTTTTACAAAATAATAATAAATGTTGAATAGCACACTACACAACATTTTAACTATGTATTTATGTGCATATTATATGATAAAAAAATGAATATGAAGACATTATTATTATATAACCTATTATTTCATAACATTATATACCTATAAGTTATTTTATAAACTACTCTATCTTTAAGTTTCAAGTGTAAGATAAGTCTACTCACGAAACATTATCTCCTTATTCCTTACCCGGATGTTTATCGCTTGCTGCTTAGTATAATACGTGTATACTCGACGAATGACCAATCCACACTGTTAACAGAGCATCTGGTGAGCTGCGCAGCTCATTGCGCAGTATCGAGTGCGCAGCTCCGGTTGGTCACTGACCACTGACCTTGCCACTGACTCACTCAGCTGACTAAGCTCATAGTGTGATGTAGTCATTCGTCGAGTGAACACGTATTATACTGAGCAGTAAGCGATCAACAACAGTGTAAGAAATAAGGAGATTATGTTTCGTGAGTAGACTTATTTTACACTTAAAACCTAAATAGAGTAGTTCTTAATAACATATACGTATATAAGGTGATTATATAATATAATAAAGAAATACAAGTAATACAAACATGATGTATACATAGTACAGTCAGTAAATTTACTATACATAATATAAATGCATGAGTCAAAAACGAGATATTTTGGTGTGTGGGATTGGATTTTCAAAATTTAGTGTTTAGAATACTTCTATTTTTTGTCTATGTTTCGTGAGGTCCGAACTGGCCGAAAACTTTGGACCCAGCACTATTGCCATTTTTAGAAAACACACATTAATTTACATGTGATTTTTAAAAAACTTCTAAAAAGAATTTCGGCACTGACAGACCTGTCATTACCGTAATAGTACTTTTTTGGCCATTCTGAAGCCCCAAATAGGGATTTTTCAACGAAATATAGTTTATTACATATGCGTACCGAAATCCGTTTTCACACTATAGTCACCTAATTGAAAATTTAACATACCTTTCAGATTAGGGGCATGCACCATGGCACTAAAGTTAGGCGCATTCGAATTTCTAGTTGAAATAAATTGGTCGATATGCTTCTTTACTTTGCTACACAAAATGATAAAATCCAAATGTCAAAAAATGGACCACTAAATCATTTGTCTTATGCAATTCAAAAGTGTCAAAACTAGGATTTACAATTCAAACGCCTTGTACACTTTCAAAATTTTTTTTTTTCCCCGTCCTAAACGACTATAGAAAGGGTGCTAAATGCTTCAGATTATTGGAAACTACGGGCAAGGATACACATAAGTAGAGTAAGCTGCTAAAAATGAAATTTTCAAATGCTTCGCGTTACGGTAATGACATTTTGGCCTCTTTTTTCTCCACCCTACGTCCTCGGCAAATATTTTTCAACTCGATTACAAAAGGGCTATCTGGAGAAAATTAGTTTACACTGTTTGAAAAAAGTTTTGACTCAAAATAATAAAATGCGTTGTTTATAAACATAGGCTTCATGAAATATCGCAGTTTTTGTGAAATACCACATGTGTTATTAGAAACGAATTTTTTAAAGTTTCGAGTGCTAGCAATAATGTTACTTTGGTTGTTACATTGGTGACAACCCACGGTTTGTGTAAATTATATTTTACACGAATTTCGTATTGAGAGTACAGAATCTTGTATTATTTAGCCATTGCAATAATATCTTGTACACAAACTTTGTGTAATTTTTACGAATAATAATAAGTGTAAAATATCAGGCTACACGAAAGAAATAAATCCAAATCTTTTGTTACGATCGAAAGCTTAGCTATGTACTATTGTTTTCAAGAAGAGAATACGCAAAGAAACTGTGATCTTTCATAATCAAGCAATAATAGTAAATAATACAAACAGGTGTAACAACTCATCTCGTTCTTTCCGCTTCTCGTGCTCCTACTGTGTAACAATACAAAGAAACGTGCGCAAATATACGTTCGCTCGAGCAAAGAAGCTCCAGTCGTGCAACATACGCATACAACCCTTCAACCATTCCGGACGTATGTACACATGCATACGAACAATCAGCGCGAAAAATCCGAGCTTTCCGGGTGAAACTGCCACAACGACTCGCTCGCAAAGGGGAGGAGCGAAAAGCCCGGACGATAAAACCCCCCCCTCGCGTCGCTCTTCTCCGTATCCCGCGCGCTCTCTTGCAGTCCGTGTGTGCATCCTGCCAATAAAAGTCCATCCGAGCGTGGACAAAGCAAAGCTCGTACGGCACTGCAGTAATAATAACGATGCAGCGCGCGTTCGATCCGTCAGCCGTGCGTTGAGATCGGAACTGGGAAAATGAAGGACGAAAGTCGCACAGGGGGTGCATAAAAAACACAACACCCCGTACACGCGATATCTCACGTACACCCAGTCATCCACGCGCGCGATACGTATTACGCGCACAGTCGGGGAGTCCCGCCGCCACCGAGGCCCGAGCGAAGCGAAAAAACGCAAGAGCCTCGGAACTTTCGGGGTGAAAAGCGCGGACGAGCTCGACGCCGCACCGAGGGAGGGATAAACTCTCCGCTCCTCCCCCGTGGAAGGAGAAGGTTAGGCGCGCGCGCAGGGGGGTTATGTGAATCGGCGAGGCGGCGCAGGAGGAGGCGGCGGCGGCGAGACATGAGAAGCGGCCCCAAGTCGAAGCGAGTGGAACTGCCCGTCGTCCTGTCCACGATGAAAAAACTCAGCAGCGTGTCCGAGCGCAAGATCCTCAAGACCATCACCGACAATCGCAAAAAGGTCCTCAGGGAGATCAAGGCGCAGGTGAGCGTCGTCCCTGGTGTTATAGCCTGCTCGCGGGTCGCGGTGAAGGAGAAAAACTGCCGGTACATTCGCGAGAGTCCGACTCTGGCGCGATCCGTGTCCTCCTTCGCGAGAAATACGAATGTTTTGCCGACCCAACCTGGATCGCACGACGAGCTTTTTCGGGCGACCTTGAATCAACCTACGATTTCACGCCGGATCTCTCGAAATCCCGTTTTACGCGATCCGAACAGAACGAAGGGGGCTGCTTTCGAAAATTGCACATCCACAACCCCCCCTCGGCTCGAACGCCCAGTAAGTACGGCGCCGACTGACGCAATCTTCCCCCGCAGCTGCCGAAGGTCCTGAAGCAGTGCGAGGAGTTCGGGCTGGTGAGGAGGGGCCCGGACGGGCAGTACCGGGCCACCGAGGGCTCGGCCGAGGCCAGGGACGCGGCCAGGCCGTCCTGCTGCGACTGCAGCAACTGCACCGGCAACTGCGGCTTCTGTCCGCGGAAGCGCGCCAACGGCAAGCGCGGCGGGGGCAAAAAGTCGCGGGCCAAGGGCGGCGGGGGCCACGTGTGCGGCTGCGCCAGGCAGGAGAGCAGACGCGCGAGGAAACGCGCCAGGCGCGGCCGGGGCTGAGGACGCCGATCGTGAGCGGGGCGGGGTCTTCGAGCGAGGCTCGTCGGCGCCGCGGAGCGGGAGTTGGCGGGGGTGCTGATTTTCAATAAAATTGTGGAGCTCGTGGTACTCTTGCTTTTTTTCAGTTCACCCGAGCCCCCCGCTGCATTATGGTGGTTTTCGATGGAGTTTTTCTTTGATTCGCACACTGACGTTGTTTACACTTCGCACCAACGTTGTGGATCCAACGTTGGTAGGAAGTGCACACAACGCCTAAAGTTTCGCTGATTCAGCAGTTACCTAGTTTTCACTGACAATCAGCGGGATTCCACTGATTCGGTTCAAGAGAGTACGATCGACTGTTTTTAATCTACTTTGATCAGCATGTTGAATGCACGGAAAGAGCCGTTGATTATTTATAACATGAAATTTCGAATGTTGTTTCTCATCAAAAATTGGCTCGAGTACGATACTACCCTGGCGCCAAAAAATAACGACGGAAAGTTGTGGAGCGACAAAAAAATGATAATTTTTTACCATGGACATTTACTATCGCTTTCTTTTACAGATATCGCATATCGAACGATAAAAACAAATATCCCATTTATAATACTGTGGTGCCAGGGAAATTCTACCCTCCCCCAAACATTGTTATCGAAACGTGACAGTCAAGCAAGAAACTTACTCATTTTAAGTACATTTCACAAGGTAAAGAAAACATTGGCACTTTATTTTACAGCGAATCATTTTTTTCGTCTACTTTTTGGTTTTAATCAGGGATTAAATCAACGAAAAATTTTCATCGTGAACTTAAACACAAATTCGTAAAAACTTTAAATTAAAATATAGTCACATTTTCAAAACATTGTTTTTTCATCCGCGGTTTTCGTTTGAATCATAGTCATGCGATCATCTCCAGCCAATCACATTCACATTCTAAATTATTCTCCTTTTTAAGATAGGAGATTTTTGATGGTTCATAGGTGCATGGGTTATTATTGACGCGGACAATTAGTGTAAGAAGGTGGTTGAAGTCATATAATGCAATAGACGCAGTTTCCAAGAGAATCTTCCGTTTCCGTTATTTCGAGCGGAGACGTGAAATTTTTAACATCCCTCACCGTTTCGACATTGTAGATACGGGTCTCGGATAACTCATCCAATGATTTCAAAGAGATGCCACACAAAATATTTGGTTTATCCTGAACGAAATATTTCATGCAAATAAATGCAGAAATCACCATATTTACCAACAACGATCGGCGAAAGTAATGAAAGCTGCATTGTTTCGCGAGCTCGAGAAATCATTCGAAACCATACCAAACGAGTTTCCGAATACTTTTACCCACCCGGCGACTTGTCTTGTTGAATGAATTTCAAACTACAGAGAACTCGCGCGGCCGCGAGCGACCCCACGGAGTTCGAAGTGGGTCGCGCTTGCGGAAGTCGTTAATATTGCACGTCGGTTCTGACGAAACTTTGCCGGCTCGGCTCCACCTGTGCTGAGTAATTTTTTCCCGGTACTCTTCTTTCTTCCCTTGTATATATCCTCCTTTCATTTTTAGACCCTTGAGATGGTTGGAGAAAAAAAAGGGGGGAACAAAAAGGTTTGCTAGAAGCTCTTCGATTTCACTGCAAAGTATCGGCTCTTTCGGGCTTTGAATACATGCAAGTGAAGAGGAAATAAGTTGTACAATCATTATTTTTCACGACAATGATGACTATTTATACAATTTTTACATAATTATTGTAAATTAAAAAAAAAATTTATTTCCCAAGTATATCAAGAACTCGGGAAAAAAAAGTCAGCATTGAAAAATATATTATTTTTGTCGACGAGTCGGTAATATTGATGGATAGATGCGACTTTTAGAAAAAATAAAAATAAAGTAAACTGTAAACCGTACTTTGGTCATAGGCACCTTCATACAGTGCGACTGTTACATCATATATGTTTGTATTACATTTAGTACAGAAACATTGTAGCCGAAAAAACAATTTCTTATGTACTCGTTCCCCAATCCATACTAAAGTAAAAATTGAAGTCATATGCATCTGCGTGGTGCATACAAAAACTAGAGAATAACATTGCCTGTATATTTCAAGTGAACAAATGCCCACGAGCACCTTCACATTAGATTTCGAAAACGTGTCTTTGGCGCCGTCGGCGCGAACGAGCTTTCGGTCCGACATCCACGAAACCCGCAGTCCCGCTTGAAAACCGATCGACCAAGTCCCGCGAATCTCATCTTATCCGTATTCTCGAGAACACCCAGCCACTGCAAGCCCTCGGGCGATGCATCACGAGCGCCGCACAACCGCGTGCAGACACAGGTATTGTATACATACCCGCAAGAAAAGAGATTCGCCCGCACGCGGCCGGTGCCAAGAGAAAAGCGACGAGGCCGCGACTTTCCGCGCGCTCGATCGAGATCCACGCGCCAGTACACGCGTGCACGGCTCGCCCCGGCCCGCGAGCTCCTCGAGACGCCGCCGCACTTGTGGGTCAGTGGTTTCTCCGAGCGCCGGGGAAGGAGGAGGAGAGACCGCCCGCGGTGCCTCGCGCGGCTCACGCTCCGCGCCTCCTCTTCGCGGCGCGCAGATGCAGCCGGGAGGGACGCCCGCCCGCGGTCTGCTTCGTCGTATCCGCCTCGATCGGGTCTCCGGATTTTTATTCGCGCCAAGAAAGAACGCGATATTCTGTACGGCGACGGAGGGACGACGACGACGCGGCGCTTGTGTACGCTGTAGGATTTATATTGACAAGACGGCGCGGAGAAGCTTGCGTCGGCGGAGCTTTGACGGCGGTCGCGCGCGGGCCCTCCCGGGACTCGCCGCCAGCTCGAGTACTCGCTCTTGATGTTGCCGCGGGCACGTTCGTCGGTTTTCGGGGGGTTTTTTTTTTCCCTACCTTCGCTTTGCACTGCAACTGTACCCAGTAACTATAACGTAGGCTTGGGTTATTGGGTCGAGGTGGGTGCGGGGTTGATTTTCTGAGCGTTTTTGCACGTCGAAGCCTCGTTGGTGAGTCGAGTGCTTCCTTGCGTTTGCTTGCCCGAGACAACGGGGGTCAAGAAAACATCCTGCGTGATATTTTTTTAAACGGAGAGTTCCGAAAAAAAAGTATTGAGCGACTTGATTTAAAACATTTCGCGTTGGAGGATATTTGAATACAGTCAGGCGCAGTTGATTCGCGATCAGGGCTGCATCTGACTAAAAACTCGTTTTTTAAGTGTAAAAATCTCGCCTTGAAACAAAAAGTTGTTTTTTCACTTCTCTATGCGCGAGAATTTTTGCGCTATTACGTTAGGTTTATACAAAAGTCAAACAAACGTTGAATTAATGCTTTGAAAACCTTCGAGAAAAAAAATTAGAAGCGATTTGGAAGAGTTAAACCAACGTTTTGTAACCATTTAAAAAAACTTTGAAGGCGTCTGCTGTTTGTTGTGAATCCCTTTACAATCCCTTGCGTATTACGTTTTGTGTCAATGGTGTTAAGGCGTTCCCATTCGGATGACAACACCTGGAATAAAGGCCTAAGCTAATTTATCACACATTGTAATAAATAAATAAATTCGATTATTTATTCGAACAATCGTAAAAAACCATTACGAAACAGTTTAGGCCCTTAGCAGTGGACACCCTCAAAGTTTTTCTAATGATTATTCAACCTTTTCGAAAACGTTTCTACAATTTTGCTTTTCAACGTTTTCACAAACGTTTCGGGCTGTACGGATAATCATACGTGAAATTTTTACACGCATGCATACATCTTTTAGGACACATTTTTAGTAGATGATAAATACATGGATGACAAAGGACCAGGATCTGGTTCGACGCAAATCCACAAGCAGACTAAAATCTTTTATTTCCTCAAATCATCAATATTTAAAAAAAAAAAAATCAAATATATAACGATTAACATGAAAAAAAAACAATGCTGCCCAAGCATATACTTTAAAATCCTCTCCGCACCAATGAACAGAACAAGCAATACAATTAGCAGATATCAATCAACGTAGAAAGCTATTTCCTCTGTACCCGCTTTCGAGCTACCGAAACAAAACGCCCCCCCATTCACGCTCCATAAGCAAATGGAAAGCCTCGGCAAAACTTTTAACGCGCGCTTTCTCGAGAGAAAGGGGGGTCGCAAAAGTACAACAACAAAGCCCACTCGTCCCTGAAACCCTTTGATCCCCCCCCCCCCCCCCCCCCCCGGGGGGCGCAAAAGTACAACAACAAAGCCCCCCCGCCCCCGAAACCCTTTGACCCCCCCCCCCCCCCCCCGAGTCGAAAGGGCCGATCGCTAAAACGCCCGCGCGCTTCCAGCCGAGAGCGGATGGGAGGAGCTGCATCCCTCGGGAGAGCGGCCGCCTGCCCTGCAGGAGCACAGCGCCGTCGCCCACAAGGACTGCCTGTACGTGTTCGGGGGCGAGCTCGGCTTCTCCGCCGGCACCGAGACCCCGCTCTGGTGCTACTCCGTCAAGGTACACTCATCCTCCGCACTGATTCCGCGCCTATATTTTGGCGTCTCTCGCGCGCTATGTATATACATACCGTCGTGCGTGCATGAATATTCGAGCGAGCTGTGTGTATGTATAATCGCGACGACTTTGTTCCCGACTCCAGTCCAACTCGTGGCGGAAGATCCGCTCGCAGAAGGGCTGCGCCGTCCCGCGGGGCCGCCGGGGACACACGGCCCTCGTGCACCGCGGACAGATGCTCATCTACGGCGGCTACCAGGACCTCAGGGGCAGCTCCTCCGAGCTCTGGGCTTTTCACTTTGGTGAGTGCCTGTGTGCTATTTTCTTTTCTTTCTCCGGCTGTATAAGTACTCGTTTGGTGCGTGTACGAGGTCGGGGTGTTTGCTAAGGACCAGACGTCCGTACGGACTTTGTTTCGTTGGAACGATCGGTGGACGGGTATTTGTTTTTTTCCTTTGAATAATGAACTCTTTTCTCAACCGATATGGACACAAGAAGGCTGTCGAATGCAACACATTCGTACTACAGATTTACCTGCATGTACCGGCTTCAACGATTTAATTTTTTCTCCAGTCATCCACGTTGATTGGTATTTACTTATCATGCCAATTTTCTTAGTTTTGTTTCTGCACTGTCAACAATATACTTACAATTTTCGCTCTCGTTGCGAATTAACAGTTCATCTCGGATCCTATTCGACACAATTATTGCAAATGGAGGTCATTTGCTTATTTTAATAAACATTTCCATTTTCCATAACAATCCATGGATTTGATTGCACAAAGTACTATATTTTTATAAAGTTCCGCTTCCATTATCAAATTGTATTATAAAACGACTATCGTCATCAACGAAAAGCCTGTCATACGCAAAACACTAGTAGGTACTCAAAATCGTTTGCACCTTCTGAATAAGCATGTTGCGCCACGTCATTTCCCAATGTCATTCGAAAGCTCAAAACGACAACATCAATAACCGTGTCGAATCGGATTATAAGAATCGTCGAACATTCGTCGACTCGTTTAAAAGTGTCGCGGAACTCAACACTCAAAATACGTACTCGGCCAAAAAAGTAAAGCAAGCTTATAAGTCCCCCCCCCCCCCCCACCGCAGAAACGGAATCCTGGCACCTGCTGTCCTGCGACTCGGGTCCACCGGCGCGGCACAAGCACTCGGCGGTCCTCCACGACGACGGGATGTACGTCTACGGCGGCATGACGGATCTGCAGGAGCGCAGCGACTGCTGGCGCTGGGACGTCGAGGCGGCCTCCTGGGGCCTCCTGAGGAGCAAGCCCGGCCCCGGGACGTTGCACGGCCACGCGGCCTGCCGGCTGCCCAGCTGCATGCTCATCTTCGGCGGCGAGAGCGGCGGCCTCGCCACCAACGAGCTCTGGAGGTTTCATTTTGGTGAGTAAATGTTGTGGTCCCTCGGTGTACGGTCGCCCGCGAGGTGATGCGTACGGATGTTTAAATTCATACCGACACTCTCTGAATTTGAAAGACTCGGTGAAAAACCACTGTTGAGGAGTTGTATAAGTATACTACCCAGTGGTGAAACAACTACATTAACTATTTTTGAAATTGATTTGCTAGACCGCATAAAAGAGCAAAGACTTTTATCATACGACTGATACTTATTCCATCGATATATCTTACTGACATGGAGTAAATCATGCTCTTTTACGAGAAAAATGTCTTTCCAGTCGAGAATTATGAAATTTTAAAATAAAAATACCAAGAACAGAACATAACTTTACAAAATTTCAAAAAACATGAAATTTTCCATTTTTCACAACAAAAAGCATAACCTTTAAAAAAATCTCAGCGAAAAACATCACGTTTTAATTTCATTTTACAAATAATATACTCTGCAAATGATTACAATTTTCATTCATGAAATAAATAAGAACTGAATAAATTACAATATTTTTTATGATACATATTACAAAACACTGGTTCATCATTTTCTACGGCGATGACGTAAATAATATTTGCCAAGATAATCAAACAGACAATATTATAAACAATTTCGTCGTATATACTTTCGTTCTGAAGCGTCACAAAAGATAAAATTATAATCAGCCCACTTCAAAAAAATATCACGTAATTAATCACGTGTTTGGATAACATCACACGATATATCATGCGATTAATCACACGATGTGCCAAAATAATATGACGAATCGCGTGATTTTTTACGTGACATTATCGATTTTTAAGCGGAAGGTAATGTTTTTAGCTCGAGGCTTTCGAAAATATCATGTATTTCGTATAAAAAAAATGGAAAAAAAGTCACGTTTTTTTTTTTATCCAAAAAATTTCAATGGATCGTAAATTTTTATCGGTTATTTTTGCCCGAAACCATCGAGAAAGTTCATGTGTCTTTCAATCAATTCAAATCCAGTAAGCACACCCACGCACGAATTCCCACACCCCCTTAGGTACTGAAACCTGGGAGAGGCTGACGGTGTCGGGCCCCAAGCCGCAGCCTCGCGCCGAGAGCGTCGCCCTCGCTGTCTCGGAGCTCCTCATCAGGGGCAGCGGCGTCGTCGGCTACGACGGCACCAACTACGGCAACAACAACAACAACAACATCAGCAACATCAGCAACAACAACAACAACAACGGCGGCAGCGTCATCGGCCGGCCGAGGACGCGCAACAGCGGCCAGCGGGCGGTGAAGAGCCTGAGCAGCTACGGGCGCGA
>JAPYYV010003453.1:0-18336 GCA_030522625.1 Copidosoma aretas
TAAAATTGATTGTATCTACTTTTTATATTTATTCTTCTAAAGTTACTACATAACCATGCTATTATGTAAGAGCTATTTTTTTGACAATATATCCAAATATTGCGACAAATACGGTGTGGAAAAATGCATTTTGCAGGTGTGCCTTCCAAAGACTGTTTTGGTGGTAAATAAGCATCATAATCCTTATTTAAATATGTGTTACAGTGCTCATTTGTATGCAATGAATATCATATTTCTCCATATATATATTCGTATAATATACACGGTTACACAGCTTTGAATTCTTTGATGACGTAAAAGATAATGAAATGACATTCACCAAAAGTGTACCAAAATATTGCATACATTTAAGTACAGCAATTCAAACAGAAATAAATGAATTGGATGACAGTTTGATTTCCAAGCTGCCGTAAACATTCATAAAAAAAGATCATTGTTTAAAATCATAAATAATTATAACAAATATTTGTAAAAGAGGACAACATTACAAGAAAATAAATTATTTATGCCTGATACGTATATTCTAAATTTATTTTCAATTTGATTTATTTGGAATTAAGTTCTAAATACACACAAATGAATAATATTAATAATAAAAATAATAGTAGTAATAACAATAATAATAATAATAATAGTACAAGTAATAGTATTATTTTAGCATGATTTTGGAATTACGACCAAAGTTTCTCGCAAGTTCTTTTCACGGTGCTACGTATCCTAACACCGTAGACTACGAGCGTAAAATAACAGTAAAATTATCCCTGATGTAGACGTTGTTTTATTGTAAGTAACTAAATGATTTAGAAAAGAGCCCGTTGTAACCGAATATAAGTAATGCTCGAAATTTTAAAATCACTTATTCATCCAACAATTAATTTTACATGGATAACTTAAACAACACAATTTTGAAATATTTGTAATGCAAATAAGTAATAGAAATTTTTCTAGTACTTAAGTTTGACAGTGCAATATGACTATACAATCTCCATTAAAAAAAAAAAAACCCGTTAATAGGAGAAACTGATAATAATTGAATCACAAATTTTTAAACATACATTGTAGGGAAAAAATGACTTGGGGGGTCTATGGACCCACGATTGTAAAAAAGTTCCTTCCGCTTTTTGGTAGACTTTTGCTGTACAGTCATTATAATTTAAATTATACAATAATCAGATATTGAACGTGAATTGAAAAAAATCTATTATAAAATATGTACACACGCACAATATCCCACACACCACATAATGTGTAGTAGATGTGGACGAATAAGAATAATTATCATATTTTTTAATAACGGATCATTTTTA
This sequence comes from Copidosoma aretas, assembly GCA_030522625.1. NCBI lineage: Eukaryota > Metazoa > Arthropoda > Insecta > Hymenoptera > Encyrtidae > Copidosoma > Copidosoma aretas. The sequence goes on from JAPYYV010003453.1 coordinate 1,308, forward strand.
ACGCACGAAAATCAAATTTTTTATCGAATCTTACTTGATATGATTCAATCGACGGTTATTGTTAACTTTCAATTAAAATATGATTCAATCAAAAAATAAATTTGATTGTTACATAGAATAAAATTTAATTTGCTCTATAATTAATTTTTGTAAAACTATTATCATTGTCATTTATATTTTGTTGATAATTATTCAAATTATAAGTGCAATAAGCTTATGGTCGGGACAATTTAAGTATATCCATTACAATGTAATGCTAATCTGTCTTGAATAATTTAAATGTACAAGTTTCTAATTGTAGTACGCCCTTAATATGGTAGGATACATATTTATTTACCGGTTGGAGTTAGCCAATAATACATTATTTTTACTGTTTTTATCGGGCCCTTTTCACGGTCACGCAAAAACGCTGCATCGCTCGAAAGATTGATCAGTTTTAGCTTTTCAACGTCTAATTTAAGAGAAGCTCATGTTATTCATACACAGTCTTTGGTTAAGTTGAGGTAGTTCTGTAGCACTCTATGGCGCGTGCCATACTGCACTAAAGCGTGTGCATAGGTTATGCAGTCTGCATTATGTGGCTATCCTTTTTCTTCTTATGCAGCTGCATGAAAGTTATTAACTTTGACAAGCTCATATTAAAAAACTGTACCACTGAGCCCTTTGAAACTTGACCCACAGTTAATTTATAATATTATTTATATTATACTATTTTTTTAGAATTATTGTAAGAATCTTTTGGGAGATATGAGCAATTTTGTTTACAAATTAACCCCCGATCCGGCGATTTCTTCTCTCACCTGTGTTAAAATTCCATCATTAAAACTTTAATATCTATAAAAATATACTGCTGAGCCTCTTAAAATTTTGGCTTATAATGAATAATAGTTCTCTTAAGCTATGCATAAAATTTTCGGAAATTTGTAAGAAAAGTGTCTAGGTCGAGAACTACCTTAACCATTGTCAGGCTGAAACTTGCGCTGTTTTGAGCGCCTAGTTATGGCCTCAAGTAGGCGGTAAGCCAGCTGAGCTGGGCCAAAGTTTTGTTCTGTTAGTTAATTTTATGCTTTGCCAAGTTGTTTTTGATATAATACAGGGCATTCTGCAAAACTTTGCTGTGCGGTGCGCGTTGTAGCAAAGGATTTTTCCGATGTGGGATCGATTAACACGCGTAATCTAATCGGAGTGCCATAAGATTCTGATAATACAATGCATGCAGTAGTCAATAAAATGACTTTTTCAACAGAGGTTGTGGACGACAAGCCTGCCGAAACGGAATCAGTAAACGAAGAAACATCATTCATTTTTTCACTTTTATCGAAAGATATTGTACTATTATTACTAATTAATTCATCACGATCATTTCTCAAATGCAATCTTGTGTAATGTTAACCTTGACAAGTGAAACATCTTTTAGATGAAGGGAATTAATCGAAAACATGTGAGTCTTATAAGCAAATTAGACAAAGCTTTTTTAAAAATCTTTACGCATTCATCTGTACTTGTATCTTTAAATTTTTTGCACACATGAATCCAGTGATTTCTTTATGAAGGGCACAAAAAAATTCACGGTTTCTTATCGAATCATTCCTTGCCTGAGTGAAGTAACGCATGACAGTCTTTTAATAAGACTTACCATGAGAAGCGATATAATCTAAGTGAGAGTCGTTTTCATCCTGTGAGGCTTGTGTTTGTTCAAGAGACTGGGCCCTGTGTTTAACAAACGAAGTAAGCTCGGCGTACGTCGATAATTTGCACTTATTTCCCAACTTTAACGCGTTATTGGAACTTATGCACGTACAATGCAATATACTAACTATAAACCTCATTTGTCAATCGGGCACTTGATACCTCGCAGTGCACGAGCTGCCTCCTCAGATTTATCAACCAACTAATTGATATCTTGTACGTTGCACGCTCACACCAGAAGAAGTTTTGTAGGCATTTCTACAGTATTAAGTAAGCGTAAACGAGAATAATCATATCGACCTCAAAATTCGAGTCCGTAATAATAAGCCTTTTAAGGCGTTGCGCAGCTGAGCTTTAATTAGCATTTTATAAGTGTTGTAACTTTTCTGCATTTGAGACTGATTTTTTTTTTTTAATTATGGAACAATAACGTTGCTTAGATGACTAATTTATCATGATTTCCAGAAAATATAGGCAAAGGAAGAAAGGGAACTAAAGCTAAAGTAACTGGTGCTATGGACGTCGGAATCGGTGGCAAAGGCATGGGAGCCAGCGTTTTGAGAGCTATTTAGCAGTCTATCAAGCAATATTTAGAATTAAAATAAGCATTTATACCCTGGTCAAACATATCATAAATGAAATAATAATGATTTATAAGTTTATCTATTACCGCTAGATCATCATGCTGAGACATGAACTCTATCAATACGACATTTACAAATTGATTCGAGTTTTTTATTGTGAAATCCTGACTTATGAAGAAGGATTTGCGTAAAAATTATTATTGTTATCCAGGAGCTCCAATTGTGCTCTTAACAATTTTTTCATGTTGTTTTACAATTAAATTGATATCGAAGCGGTATTTGGAAATACCACAGATGTAAAAGGAAGCAAAAGGAGCGAGACAGCAAGACAGTAAGTTGTAAGTGTTTACAGTGCTTGCAAACACGTCAAACTCCTGCCCCGTTCGCTCGATTGCGAACTACTTCCGCAGACATTGGCCGTGGTTCTATCAAGCTAGGCAATGAGGTGATGATACATAGTTAAGCACTGGTTACCAGTACTATTTGACAACAAGGCGTTAAATAGCTGCCGGTTGTGTATTACGCCAGCACTGTACTTCAAACGTTCCTCTATCGCATTATGATGTTGAAGTTTAAGCTCCAAATAAATCCCATGGCTTTGCTAGCAAATACTCACTTTTGTCCTGTTCACTCGGTAAAAATTTGGAAGTTAAATGACCAGTTGTTGAACAAAACAAGCACGAACAAATTGATTAAAATAATTGTTCAAATAATAACGATCGACACTGAGATTCATCAAACAAAAAAATAGTACAGTTTATCGTATAAAAAAATCAAGTTTATTACAATAAAAAATAAAAAAATTCTCATGTATTAATATAGGAACAAAAAAAATCTTAATCAAAGGAAAGCGAGAAAATTCAGTGTCTCGCTGACATACACATGAAAAGCCAGAAAATCTTTACCAAAAGAAATTTTCTTCTACTAAGGTAGAGCAACGCTGAAAGAAAACTAATGTTTCAGCAAAAAAGAACAATAAAAGACAAATAAAATTCGACGAGCTAACTTAAGCGAATTGCCGAAAATTAAGCGATGACGAGAGCAGTTAGCAAGCATAAATAAGGCCACAAAGACCGAAAATAAAATTAAGTATCTGTATAGTTTTTTAAATAAAAGAATAGAACAGGCGGAGGTGATCCAAAGCCTCCAAAATCTCGTGTCAAAACGAGCAAGAATAGCTTGTCCGAGCCCTTAACACGAAGCTAACGATAAGAAAGATGTAAAAGTCTAGATGCCGCTATTAATTGTGTTTAAAACAAAAGCTGCAAAACATACGTACATAGTTGGTTCATAATCCCTTTCTCCTTTTTTATCGCTTTTCAATAAACTATTATCGTCTCGAGCAGATGATCGTTTGACAATCATACAGATGATACTTTGGAAGCTGTTGCCTCGCTCCTGAAATAGATTTTTGGGGCTGCCATAATTTTTTTGTCATAAGTAGAGAAAATACTACAGTTTGATGCAAATTTTATCCAGAACAGTAATAGGTCAAATCGTAAAGTACTATTTGCATCGTAGTATTTCAACTCTTCCTTTTTCAAAATCTTTACACTCGGCAGCCCTGGATTTTTGTTTTGCACAATAATTGCGCTATCTAACAAAAAAAATTGGGCCTCAACAGTTAAAGGTAGCCAAATTTGCAGTGGACTCTCGGACGATGATCATATTCTATATCTTTTGTATCATTATTACTACTATTCTTATCATTATGATCATTTTTCTCCAAATTATCGTCATCATTATCATTACCATCATCTTTGTTAAGACCAGCATTACCATTTTTATCGTCTTCATCAGTATCATCATTAACATTCATTCTATAATTATAATCTACATCATCATCATAATCTTGATTACAATTATCATTATATACATCACCAAAATCAGACTAGCCATTAATAGAATTAATATTTTTATCATATCATTGTCATTGTTATTATCATCGTTATAATGTTCACAATCATGATCATCGTCATAATCACTAAGAGAATCGTTTTTAAAGTGATGATTATCAATATCATTGATATCATCGTTTTCATAATTATCGTATTCATCATCATTATTATCATAAGCATCATTATCGACTAAATTTCTCTTATCGTTAGCTTAACCATCATCATCATCATCATTCTTATCATTATCATCGCCATACTTATCATTAGCATCATCATCAACAACAACAGCATGATCACTATTATTATCTACATTATCCGCATTTTCATCATCATAATAATAACTTTTATCTTTATCATTATCATACTTATAATAACAATCGTTATCATCATTATTATCATTGATGTTACCATCATTACTATCAGCATTTTCATTATGTTTGATTTCATTACTATCATCATAAATTTTATCATTACCATGATAATCATCATTATCATAACCATCATAATCATCAGAATTATGGTTAAAATATTCATCCGAATCGTATTTATGAACATCATCATGACTATTATTGTCATTATTATCATCAACAATATCATATTTATCATAACTATCATTATCATCATGCTTGCCATCATCATCATCATTATCATGAATATTCTTATTACTATTCTTATCATCATCATCTCTATCATCATTACAATTATGATTATTATAATTATGATCATTTCAAACATTATTACTATTATCAAAATCATCATCATCACCGTCAGTATTATCATCATCATAATAATCCTCATAATTTGAGTCCATATGATCATTATTTTCATCTTTAATATTATCATTACTTCCAGTTTTATCATTATTATCATTTTAACCACCTTTATCGTCATCATCATCGTTATTATTTTCATTATCATGATCAGTATTACCATGATTAACGTCTTTATCAGTATCATAATTACCATTATTATTTCCGGTATTTTTATCTTTATGATCATCATCATGATTACGATTATCATAAAAATAATTACCAATATCATAGTTTTCATCAATAGCAATATCATTTATCACTATCATGGTTGTCGTTATTATTATTACTATCATGATCATCATCATAATCATTATCATTCTCATCATCATTCAAAGCATCATATCTATGGTTATTATCATAATCCTCATCATTATCATCAACATCATCATCATCGTACTTATCACCATAATTATAATTATTATCATCATCATAACCATTATCATCTCCATCATCATCTTTATTAATATCATCACAATCATCATCATTATCACGATGTTATACATTTTTTTGATAGTTATTGACATTAAAGTCTTTAATGCCATTCTTATCATAATCATCAATCATGATAAAATTATCATCATTATAATTTTTGTTATCTTAATCATCATCTTTAGACACATCATATTCATCGTTATCATCGTTCTTATCATCATAATGATCATTATTATTGTTATAAGTATCCTCATTAGTTTCTTTACTATTATTGTCACAATCATCTCCATCATAGTTATCATCATCACTATCATCATCATCATCATCATCATCACCATTATCATTATAATCATCCTTAACCACAACAACAACAACAACAAAATAACCATTTCTATCTACATAATCATTATTATTATCATGATCATAATTTTCATCTTTATCATTATGATATTTATTACTTTAATCGTCATCATTATCATTATTATTATCTTCGCTTCCATTACCATCATCATAATTATCATCATCATCATGATCATAATCATTATCATTATGATCATGATTATCATCGTCATCACTATTTTTAATTTCTTTATTGTTAGCATCATCATATTTCTTATGATCATCATTCACAACATAATGATCATAATTTTTTTTGTCTGTATGGTCATTATCATCATCATAATCATCATTATTTTTATGTTTTTTTTTATCATCATTATATCATCATTATCATTACCATCGGAAATTGGATTTTTATGACTATTACTGCTATCAACACCATAATAACTATCAATGTCATCATCTTGACCAACAATTTTATCGACGTCATTATTATTATCATCAACATTTACACTATTACTATTAATACCATCTTGTCCATTATTTTTATTTTTATGATCATTCTTATTACCATTATCATCATTTATATCATTATTATCGATAATCAGTATCCCCGTTTACATTACTATCATCACTATTAGTCTTCTCCTCATCATCATCATTATGATCATGATTATCGTTACCATCATTATCATCATCATCATCATCATCCTTATTGTCAGAAGCATTACCATTATCACTATCGAGATCATTATTCCTAATGTCATTATCATATTTAGTATCATCTTTATCATTATAATGATAATTTTTGCTTATATTATCATCACAAATGACATCATGATAATTATTTTCGTCAGTCTGATTATCATCATCTTTATTCCTATTCATTCATATTTTGATTTATTTTATCATTTGGACTGTATTAACATCATCAAACGTATTGTCTTAATCATTATATTCATTATTTTCATAGTTATCCATACTATGATTACCGTCATTTGTCTGTTTTCCTCATCATTACCATTATCATCATCATGAACATTATCATTACCATCTCAACTATTATCATGCACATCATCATCATAATTATTATTATTATCATTACGCAAGCATTATGACCGTCATACATATAATTTTTATTACTATTTACATTTCCATTATCATCATCATTGTCGCTCTCATCTTTATCATTATGATCAGTGTTACTGTTTTCATCGTTATTATCAGTATTATCGTTATTATTTTTTCCATCATTCCTATTTTTATTATCATGATTATCATTGTATTAATAATTATTATCACCATTGTGTACATTATTGTGGTTGTCATCGTCAGTATTATTTTTTTTACTTTTTTTATTGTAATAAATCTTATTATCATCATCGTAATCGTTATAATTATTGACATCATCAACAGTATCATATTTATAATCATTGTTTTTTACAATATCATCATGATAATCACTATGATTAGATTTAATATCATAAACTTTCTTATTACCATTATTGTCATAAACACTATCGTACTCAACATTATCATGTACATTATTATCATAATTATCATCTTAATTATTACTTTTATCAATGTTATGATCATTTTTATCACTTAATTGTCATTATCGTTATCGTTTTTAACATTTCTATTATTACCATTGTCATACTTATTATCATTATCGTCACAATCACAATTGGTATAACCACTGTTATCAGAATTGGTATCGTCTTCGTCCTTATCATATTTAATTCTATTTCGAAAATTATTATAATTTTTATAATGATCATGATCACCATCGCTATTATCATCTCTATCATCGTCTTTGATATCATTATTATGTGCGTCAACCTTTTTTTCACAATTCTTATTATTATTATTATCTTCAACATTATCATCAGCATGATTATTATAATCGTCATGATCATTATCATAAACATCATAATTGTCATCATCGTTATTATTATTATACTTATATTAATAATTATTTTCTTTATGATCAATAAAATTATCGTTATCATCATCGGAATCATCATCATCATCATCATAATCATCATCATCATCATTATTACTATTATCATGATTATCTACATTATTATCGTGATTGTAATGATCATCATTTTTATCGTTGTAATAATGAAATGTATCAATATCAATGATATATTTTTATTATCATCGTCATCGCCATCATTTGTATCATCAGTATCATTATTATTAATAACATAATCATCATTATTATCACGATTGTCATCATCATAATGATTATCATTATCATCTCCATGATCATCATCATTATTATCATCATTTTTATCGACATCATCATCATTATAATTATTTTCGTCAATAGTATCTTTATTGTCATTATCATGATCAGCACAGAAAAATCATCATCATTATCATCATCACCATTAGTATCATCATTATTTACAGCATCATCATAATCATAATCTTATTGTTATTAATATTAATAGCATAATCATAATTTTTATTGATATTATTATCATTTTGAGAACTATCATTGTTATTATTATCATCATCATTATCATCATCATTGTCTCTGGCCATCATCGTCATCATAATTTCTTTACTAGCAATATCATTATTAGTAATGATATCACACTTTCTATAATTACATCATCACTATTACCATTATTACGTCACATACATTTATCATTATCATTGTTTTTAATTTTATTATGGTTTTTTTTATCGTCTCTCTTACGATTATTATTATGATTATCATAATCATCAGTTCCTTTGGCTGTATGGTCATTATCATTATTAATATCTCTTCATGAATATCGTCTTTGTTATTATTATTGTTACAATTAATACGTGTATTATGTTTATTATTACCCTTATCACCAATAGCATAATAATTATCATTTTTATCATTCTGATCATCACTTTTATCGTCGTCATCATTATTTTTATCAATATCTGTATCATCATTATCATTACCATTATAATCATTATTTTTATCGTTATAATCATAATGAATATCATTATTCCTATTTTTATCGTTATTACTAATTACTATAAATCTTGTTACTATCACCATAATCACTATCATCATCATTATTATTATCATCATCTTGGCTGTTATCATTTTTATAATCTTTGTCATCATGAACATTGTTATGATCATTAACATCATCGTATGTATCATGATCATTATGATCATTAACTTTTTTATTCTTATCATTACTTACACCATCATTATCTTTGTCATCATGATAATCCTTCTTGTTTGCCTTATTATCATCATCTTCACTACAATTATTGTCATCATAAGTATGATCATTATCACCATTATCATTATTATTTTTATTATAATCATTATCACTGTCATCATTACTGTCATTATAGCAGAGTGCTTTTACACAACCTTTTACACAAACCTAACACCTTCTTTTTGTTAAATATCACCTTATATTAGCTATATAATGAGACAACAAATATTTTTTTACAGTACTATCTTGATTCTTAAATGCCCGATTTGCCTTATTAACTGACTTTATCCCTAAGTCCTCTTTTAGCGTTGTACGCTGTTATAAGATATTATATTTATAATAACACCCTATTTACTGTTTCCAATCATGTAGACTGAATTAAGCACACAATAAATCTTTGTTTATTATCATCCTTGCTCGTTTCTTGTTCAAATCGACTGACAGAGGCTTTGTGAAGATATTAGCCAACTTTTTTCATGAAGGGATTCATATTATTATTACCTTTTTTAACTTTACACATTCTCTTACATAATGTTTTCTTGTCTTATTGATTTGTCTAAGTTTAGAGCCTTCCTTAGTCTTGGCGCTTGTCTTAGCAGCTCTGTTGTCATATCCAACTATCTCTGGCAGCAAAGTATGTGGGAGGATTAATCTTACAGAGTGCTCTAAAGTGACGAGCTCCTGGCAAGCTTCTCTTAGAGTGTTTTATATTAATAAATCTTTAAACGATCGAATGATGAAACCACTTATTGTAAGTGATCCCTTACAATCAGCCATACTAGCATCTGAAAAAAATCCCATAACACTCCTATTGCCTGTGTATAATTATACAATTTTTTGTGTCTCGAAGGTAAAAAAACACTCGTTTCATTATCTTCTATTATGCCTTTGTCGGGTTGACTTCATATCGACTTAACGCATTATCAGCATATTAGACGTTTGGTCTCACCGTGTTTGCCAGGTAAAGAAAACTTCCAACGGCCTTTCAACATAAAAGACTGGTTTTTGATTCGGTTTGTTTCAATGGAACTTTATTATCTATTTTAACTCTACCTTTTCATTGATGGATGAGCACTTAACTTGCTTCTGTAGGTGTTTTTTGTGGTTTTGAATCACCTAATCTTAACTTGTTTATCATTTTGTTGATGAATTTGAACGTGAAAGGCAAAAGGCGAGTAGTTGGAGATCGAGCTACAGCTTGACGCGCACAGAAGATACACTACACCCTTATATGTAGCAATCAGCAGCTCTATCGCAGTCACACACACTCATCCATACATTTACGTGCCACAGGCTTAGAATGTCCCCTTTGTGTTGCCGAGCTGCCGTTATCCTAGTAGGCACGTGCGACTGTGACAGCTCCCTCTCCGTATTTGCCTCACCCCACGCGCACAACGCCAGCCAATCACGATTTCTCGCACAGCCTGTACCTCTCCTGCGGAAATAGGCACGAGCTGGAAATTATATTTTTTAAGAATCAAGACATATAAGAATATAAAAGATTCGAAAATTGACCGTCAAAATTTTCTAATTCCTTACTATTGCTAAAAGTTAAGTATAACTATCAATAATTCGTTTAACAACAAAAAAGACACTATCGCATCAGCACGTCATTTAAATCCGTGTACAAGATACAACCGCAAGAGAGAGGAAAAACGCGTTACCTTTAAGTGAACGATCGTGCAAAATGGCATTTCATAGTGCTTATGGCACTTACCTTTACGCTGGCTCGGTCGAGCTTCTTCCTCCAGTGCACAGTGTGCCGAAAGGTACTTTTTTTCGTAAATAAAATATTTTGAGAACGAATCATCGGATTTTAATGATTTAAAAAGACATCGAATAATGTTTCTAGGTTAGATTCTGTATATAATATAGAGTAGTTCTTATGTTCGAATTGTTTATTGGAATTATGGAATGGGATATCAAGGTATTATGTAGGAGATAAAATATAACCTTATAAAAACCTCTTAAATTCTTCTTATTACGGTAAATAAAATATCTTAAGAAGAAACTGTTGGTTCTTTATGGTTTTTTTTAAGGATATCTAAAGAACTGTGGTTTATTAGGAAAGTGGTCTAAACATTGGCCACCATAGCAGAAGCTTGCAAAGTAGTCCTTATCTAACCATCAAAATGATACTGGTGTATAATAAGTTAAACAACTTGCTATTTTTCCTTTAGCTGTTCGCAAAAAAAGAATCATCAAGTTCTGTCAGTAACTTCCAAAAATATTGTATTCTCTGACGTAAGAAGAATTTAAAAGGTTATTTTACAGTTATATCTTACCTCTATCATTATTACTTGATATTTGTTCCAAATTAAAACTACTGTGAATAATGTACAGCATCAAATCTAAAAATATTCTTTGATTTCTTTTCACTTTATATGATTTACTGGAAAAAAAAATTTTCTATACAGCCATCTTGATTTTGCAGGTTTGTTTCTTGCACTTTAAAACATAGACTTCCGACACGCATAGCCAAGAAGATAAGTATACTTATTTTTAATATATTTCTTCGCAAAAATAGCAAGTTACTGAGCTTATTATACAACAGTATCATTTTTTAGGCAATATTAGGGCTACTTTGCAATCTTTTGCTATGGTGGTAAGTTTTTAAAGCCCTTTTTTCATGAACTGCAGTCGTTGAGCTGTTAAAAAAAATCATTAAGATCAGATGATTACTTTTAGAGATATTTTATATACGAAAAAAGTGCCTTTTGTCACACTGTGCGGCCTTTCGCGGTCTTCCGTTGTCTTTGTGCCAGCCAACTCGATGTCGCTGTCCGCTGCCACCTCACTTAAGCTATTTCGCAAGTTGCTTTTGTCCTGTGACTAACTCTCGTTGACTCAGTTAATTGCGTTCATGCTTTTGCCATCTGTCATCATTTTGTACACTGGCCGACACAAATCTTACAAGGATACAAAACACTATATTCCGCACAAAGGAAAGTGGAAGCGAGCACCAGCCCCAGAACCTATAAGATGCTATATTGTTTGACACTGTGCAGGACAAAAGTTTTAGATAAAGAACAGATAGACATTATAATTTAACAATGTTTATTATCAAAAGCTATCTTTAATCAATCTTACTATTGAGGAGTATACAACAGGTATCAGTGCACAGCACGACCGCGCGTTACCGAGAGTATAAGAGAAGTGACGTTAGCGCTCACGCCTCACGTGCATACGCAGTGTGGAACCTATCCATGTAATACGCATATATACGAAGTGTATATAAGAGCGCCCCTACAAATAAAACATAATTAAAATTTAAAACGTATATTTTTAGTGGCCCGTCTCAGAAATTTGGACTTGTACAAACATTACATTTAATGAACGCATTGCGGTGCACGAATGGACGACATGCTGGTTGTAAATGTGGGACTTTTAAATTAACGTTTATTATTATCCGTAGAGAGATCGATCAATGTTAAGGGCAGCTTAAAAATGTTACTCGACAATGTTGTTGAGGTAAGGATGCGATGTTTAATGCATTATGATTGTAAGCCTTATAGATCCCCTTAATATGAAGTTTGTTAACTTTAGAAAAACTCATTTTTCATTCAGACGTGTTGAAATAAGTACATATGATTCACTTGCCGGTGTAGTTTAAAAAAATTCGACAAATATCTAGTCACGGCAGCTGAGGTTAAAGCTCTGACCATGCAGAGGGACATTTATAGTGTGACTTTGTATAATATTTCTTGTAGTTACAAAGTAATTACAGTAAATGACTTGGACATTGAATCTAATTTTAAGCTTTTTATTTTTGCAGTGATTTTTATAAATACGTTTTTTATATGTCTTCGCTATTAGGATAGTTTCAAGACAAAATTTTCAATCGGCACTTTTACTAGCGTACAATACATGATCATACTTGCTTAAGGTAATTCTATTCCTAATGAGACAACAAGAAAAAACCATAAGATTCAAAAAACAGAAGAATGGTTTTTGATGCAGGTCTTGTGCTTTAATGTTATTTATTCTCTTAAAATATTTTACTCTGTTTCAAAAGCGACGACTAGTAACAGTGTAATTTGAGCCAAAGTTGTCATTTGTCTCTGCTGCTTTGTCATACCATTATGTCAATAGAGTAAAAAATAGATCTTTAAAAGGAGGGGCATCAAAGAAAGACGTTATAAATATTGTATAATATTAATATGAACAACCATTATTTTGGATTTTTCACAAGCTTCATGACTTGGACAAGTTGATTGATCGAAAAGCAATGGTAAGACTGCAATGCAATAATTAATTGAAAACGATTACGAACTCTTTATTTTTTTGTTGAACACTGATTTTCGAGAAATTTCTTACGCAATACCTGACTGGAGAAAATTTGAAATCGGCATCCACACGCATTAAGAGAAACTTAACCTCGAACAACAGTAACTAGCTGGATATTAAGATTTATTGTTTTGAATAGTTCCGAAGTTCTGCTGCATGTTGCATTGTTGCGAATTATGCCACAAGCCTATATTAGCCACTCTATCACTGAGTATATCAAGTGTACTCTACGTTTATTCTGCGATTTATGAGAATTTATGATTTCTGTACGACTTAATATTGTGTGCAATATTTAAGAAAAAGCTACAAGTATGTATGAATCACAAATTTTTTATCATATACCGTATATTGAGAACAAATTGTTTGTGATATGTAGGATGATAATATACAGAGTATGTACAATGACGTTGCAATAATAAATACTTTAAAAAATGAGTCTGTAACGAAACCATTCTTCGACATATTCGAGGACTAGCACAACTGAGTTTTTTAATGTTTTTTACATTGAAAAATTCTGGATTCTGTCAGTGGCATCGTCTCGTACAATTGCATTTGTAAAAACTTTTCAAAATTATGCAGATAAATAATGATGTACTTGTATTAGTCATGAATATTTTAAAAATTATTGCACCTCCTTATACATTTAAATTGTATCAGATTTTTCCAAAATTAGGTAAAGACGATTTAACCCTTTGGATGTCTCACTATTTAAAAACTTTGCCGAAACAAATAGATTACATATTCTTCTTTCCTTAAATAGCAGGGCTTTTCATAAAAGCCACAGCACTTATGTAGTAAGAAAGTTTTTTGTTATCCTATAACAGCAATGATGGTTAAAGATGAAGGCGGCGTACGGTAGATAAAAGAGGCCTGGAGTTTAGGTATCAAGGGATTATTCTAACTGTCAATAATAGTGTAACAGCTACTAAGAAGAATTCAAGTAAAGCTTTACCCATTCTTTCTTTTGGAAATTAAAACTTAATGTTACTTGAAATTGCTAGAGCAAACTCTCTCTATCCTTTCTTGGAATAATTCGTATTAAAAGTAATTTAGTCTAATCGACGTATCTTAGAATAAATCGTTTCCCCGATATCAACAAAATATTTCAAACTTGATGTCAAGGCAACAAATTTTTCATAAGATACATCCGAATCACGTGAATTATAATTATACAATAATTTTCAGATGGATTGCCGACAACAGTTCTCAACTCTAAGTGGTAAAGAAATTGATCATGACAAGGAAACCATAACTAGTGTTTTCAAAGCAGTTGCCGAAAACTGTCCGCAGAAGATCGCTCTTATATACGAAGGTATTTATATGCTTGGGTGGTAAAACTATTACATATATAATATTATACCATAATTGAATGTCAAATATCTTGTACGAAAATGGGAAGTTTTGCAAAACTCTGACAGAGAGTCTTGCAAAATGTATTACTGTAATTTTTATATAACTTCGGCGTGTTCTTCCTTGATCATTTTTCCAATATTTAAAAGGGTGGGACCGTGGTTGGAAGAGATGAATTTCATTTTTCTGGAGACACTTTTGACGAGGTCTCACAAGAACAACACAAAAACTAAGGTCAAGTATTTAATATTAAATGTATAAAAAATATTTCAATGTTTAACTACTAAAATTTTATAATAAATTACTTACGGGTGCATACTTATATACGTTACAACAACGCCAAACACCCTAACACGGTTTTGAAAATTGATTATTTTCAGTAAAATACACACCTCCATTATACAAACTATAGACAAAATCTACCTAAAGGGATTTAAAAGTTATTTATGTAAATAATCGGCTGGTATTGTATGAAAATGCTCTCTTACCGAATTACAGCAGCTCCTGTATTCTTGGATCAATCCAAACCTTACAGAAAGTAATTGTTACTATTCATTTCTTTCAGCTCTGTCAGCCTACGAAGATTTTGAAAATTTAGTATGAATAATAATTTTACATCAATTGTACCTACAATTTTCTGTACCCTAAATTAATAAACTTTAGTTTGAAAAACTCTTGAAATATTCAAATCAACTACGACTATTTTGATGAAAAGAAATACCTTTTATATAATTATTCGCTGTTTAGGAAATTTAAATAAAATAATGAAAGTATTTTGTTGCTGAAAATAGGGAAGGTTACTAGAAAAAAAAATGCATAATTACTGTTGTTTTAGATTTTCCTTTTATGTGGTTAGCATTTTGGGCCTTATTTTCGTTGCCTACAGAGTAGATGAGAAGAATAGTAGACGAAGCAGGAGTTTAAATTGACGTGCTATATTACGATTTCTCTTATAGGTGCGTTCGCAGTCTGAGCGCAACCCTAAGCTATTGTATGACCTGAAATTTGCGCTCACAGTCAGTGCAATTTTACTCACTATAACACAAGTTTTATTTACATTAATAAATATTTTTTTAACTGTTTTTATTTGGCATCAGTATTTACGAATTAAGTAAGGTCTGTTGTACTACCTATTAGGAGGTTCATACCTACACTACTTCAATTTATCTCAATATAAGGATACACTATGCATGTACAGATAGACATTTTTGCTACTTTTTAAATACAAAATAAGTATTTAATAATTGTTTGCAAGCATTTGATTGTACTAATAACAAGTTAATAGCAATACTTGGATGCAATTTTGCTAGTGGCCCACCCGATTCTTAATTAAGTTGTTCTTGAGGTTTTGATTATCAGTTGATAAATGATTATAAAGTGGCAGCATTATGCTTTGATTCGTCGGTACAATACATGGTGCACCTTAGCTGGACATGAAAACAGTTTTTCTTCTAATGTATTCTACTATAGATTTTCCCGCAAACAGCAAAAGTTAATCAGCTTGATGATTTTCGACTTCTATAGTCAAAAATATCTTTGTACACACACATAAAGTCATACACATACATAGACATAACCACACACACACAATCACACACACACACACACATATGTATATATAAATTCCTATATTATACAGTTTTATGAACAAAAGTTAGTCCCAGCCCCCCTCCGCTCCCCTTAGCTCCCCACGGCTCCCCGTCAAATCACGTAGATATTCGTTCATTTCTACGTGATTTTTAACCCAATTTTTTCGGGTGAGCTCCCCCCCGCTCCCCCCTCTCCAGTCAGCTTTGAGACAAATTTTGAAAAAAGTGTAAAAATTTAGAAAATGATTATTTATTTATTTGAAAAATAACAAATTAATGAAAAGAAAGAAATAACAATTATTATACAGAAAAGCTGCATTTGAAACCTATTTTTAAAGTTTTTCAAAACTCATCATATCAATTGTTTAATAGTTTAATAATGGAAATAAACAAATGTTCAAACATATTTATAAAAAAACAGTTATTCAACATTTAAATTTCAAGTGAGTTACAAACTAAAAAATAGAAGATAGTAATGTCTAGCTTACTGACAGAGCTAGCTCGTAGATCAGTCTACACGGTACACAGTTCGTATGCACGAGATCGCAAGTTTTAATTCAGTAGAAAAAGGTTTATTTTCAGAAATAGAAAATTCACTTACTTTAAATATTTTTGAAGGAGAAAAATTAGAAGTGATTCATTTACTTACCTGCATAACGGTTATATAGAAGTATAACTTCAATTAAATTATTAAATAAATGGAAGGATGCTATTATTAGTTGTCTTATATAATCCCATAGTTATCCCAAAAATTCTGTGGGCTGGCACGCGGAGTGCGCAGGGGGCAAAGCTCCACTAGTACATATATATATATATATATATATA
>JAPYYV010003454.1:0-18333 GCA_030522625.1 Copidosoma aretas
CGGTAACTACGGCATCGAGGGAGTTCGTGAGGGTATACTGATTATGCTCATACCCCGCAGAGGCCGCTGGAGCGCTCTGGCGCGAAGATATGAACGCAGATCGGATACTTTTCGGACACACCTCGTACATTAGAATTTACGCAGTCAAAATATTCTAAACAGTAGTGAGTTTCTTTAGCTAAAATAAAATTATAAAATCACTAGAAATTATAAAAGCTTCTCAAATAGAATGGTGGTAATTGTATGAAATGTGTAAATAGTGCTCAAAAAATGTAAAGAGCATGAATGCATTAAATCGGTGGAATTATTGTATTCATCTAAGTATATAAATGATCTTTTATTAATGTAATATAGTTGTGATAAGCTTTATTTAAAAGTCCGATTATTTTTAGTATGTTCGTCATAGTTTTTATAGTTGTTCTAAAGTATTTAAATTAATGGTAATATTAAAAATGAGCCGGTGAGTTAACCCAAAAAAAAGTATTATATTTTTTTTACATAAATGCCCTCTGTAATATGTGCTCAGTTGAGGTTGATTATTTGTTATCTAAAATCACAATCCATCACGTCAGTGTATCTGTCCAAAGTCCTAGCCCAAGCATCTTTTTTTCCAATGTTCTATTTTTTTTCAAATGAAAAATTGGTTAGGAGAAATATTATCTGAATAGCATTAAAAAAAAAAAATTAGAATATCTATAAGTAAAAAAAGATTAAAATATATTTTAATATTTATTTTTCAAATTGAAGTATAAGGCAATTATAAACTTTTTTAATAAATAAGAGAGACATTTATCATAATTATAAGATATTTCATACATTTATACAATTATTAAAATGATTTATCTTATAAATATAAATAATTAGAAAAATAGCAAGCAGAGCGCACTGGTAGGCGAATATACACATGAAATAAATATCTTTGAAAAATTGGACTGATTGCGTAATGTAATTAGACAGGTAGCAGAAGAACTAAAAATGAAAGAATCTTGAAAGCTACAAATCATTGCAAATTGATAAAAAGGATTCCACAATAATTTTGCAAAAAATATGGATCATAGATAAATTTATAGAATACTAAACTACTGAAAAAGAGAGTAACTATAAAATTAAGGACTAACGCAAAATAGATGATTAAAATAACAAGAGTTGACCAAATTAAAAAAAACGTTAGAAATCTAAGAAATGTAGCATGAAGCAAAATTCAAATGTTTCTTGGATGGCTATTGAAAAATTAAAACGTGAAAAAAAGAGGGATGATAATAAGCAAAGAGGCAGAAAAAAATAATTTCAAAAATTTATCTAGAGACAACAATTCTGTCTATAAGATTGCTTTGGGAATATATGTTTGTACGCATGTATGCGTATTAAAAAACCAATAGTTTTATCTTTTATTCAGACATGAGAATAAAAATATATAAGTATGGGGGTTGGCACGCAGAACGCGCAGGGGGCGAAGCTCCACTAGTATATACGAGTATATGTATATATATACATCAAACGAAAGTTTAGTCAATCCATAGTTACAATTATCTATTTGCAATCCTAAAATATAAACTATCGGTCACAGTTATCTGAAAGGCAAGGGCAAAATTTAACAGCAAAATTTAACAAGTTCTTTCGCAAAATAGTCTGATTTCTTAACTTTTTTAATAATTGTTGTTTCTTATTTAGTACGCTTTCAATAATTTTTACCCATCCTACCTTATATACGTTGTTATTGTATGTATGTTTGCTAGTCTATAGGTCTACTTTCACAACATCGCGTTGAAAAATTTTATAAGTTATTTTGCAAAATAGACAAATTTACGCACGTTTTTATCCGTGGGGGATGCCTATTTAGGACTTTTTTAACAATTTGTAATCACCAAAAATGAAAAAGTATCTAGGTTCTATTATAATTTTTTTCATAATATCAGGTCATATTTTAGGTGATATGTTAAATACAATGATTATTTCTTACCTAAGTGATTATGTTAAAGTATATTAGGTTATCTCGTTGAATTTGAACAATTTATTTTGTATACCTGTGTGACTAACCTGCTCATTTTCGTTTCATGATTTTAATCTATATTAAGTTAGTTTTGATGTTGTCTAGGACATAACGATGCGAAGGTATTATTATACTATGCAGTTGTACACCGACTTATATTTATGTGGTGTAACTATGCATATAAAGGCGTTGGTACACATGGCACTATGGGTATACTGATTGTTAACATATACATATGACAAAGTTATTTCTGTTTACCAGGGAGAAAGTTGGCGGAGAAAATTAAAGTTCTTCCAACTATATATATATATATATATATATGTATAGTAAGATATATATATACATATATATTTTTTGTACAGATATATAATTCTATTTTAAACTTTATGAAACATTTATAACATGGTATCGTGGCATGTGATTTTTGGTGCATTACAAAGCTTCTCCTGCGAAGAAGCAAAAAGTCATGCATCGTAAAATCATCAACAGCTATCATAGATCAGTGCGAAGAAGAGTTGCAATGAAGAATCCAACAGAAAAGGATCCTTTATAAATATCCTAAATTTATTTATTAAGACACAAGCTAAAAAAGAGAAAAGAGAACTACTAAAAAAGAAAAATGATACAAACAAAATTTTATAAAGATAAGAAATCATTTAACAGATAACCTTAAATTTATGTGATAAGTTGTATGACTATTCAGGTGCATAAAAAAATGTTAAAAGACAAAGGAGAGTTTATATTATTTTCATTTAATACGGCAGTATGGCTGTGCTCCCAACATGCGTTAAACAGAATCATTGAGCGAATAATGAGTTTAAAATTGTTGGTATCCCTTGAAATATTTTGTAAGCAACAATGATCATTATTGGCATAAAAAAATAATCAACACAAAGCGCATAATATGAATGACAATTTGCTGCAAAATAATTCGCACAATCTTCCTCATGTCTGTTTTCTGCAATCCTCATAGTATCTTTAGCTATATATTCATCGATAAGAATTATAATTACTTAGCTTGATTCGTTAAGTATTCTTTGAGTACTAACGAGTTAAACATAACTTGGTGATAAGCGCCTGAAGATTTTAGTAATAGGTAGGATATCACATTAGAGCCCCCTCAAGTCATTAAATATGAGAGTTGTAAATACGAGAGACATGTGCAGAGCTAAAAAAAGGAAATAGATCTACCATCTTAAAATTTAGGAACGATGATAAGGAGAAGAGCCAAAGCGACACATATCTTCTTGGAACCAAAAGACAGCAACAGACCTCTAACTGCAAATATCAATGAAATATAAGCTTCCCACCTCCTAAAAAAAAAGTTTTTAATGTATTTAGCTTTAGACAAAGGAAATTTTTTCACAAAATTTAGGATAATGATGACTGCCGAGAATGGATAGTGAGCCAAAATATGCTTTAAGTATGGAATTAGTACTGACGTTATCAGCATATCCTCTCAAGCCCACTAGCAAGCCATGTAAAGAGATACTCAGTAAATAAAATAAGATAATAATAATAAATATAAAAAGACGAGCATAAATACATTTCCAAACAAAAAAATACGACTTAATAAAACAAAGAATTTGAAATAAATTGAGTTAAGCAATACGTCGTGCAGACAAGATGCTAAATAAACTCGTGTTGAAAGGAATTCAATTGATGAATCTAAATAGCGATCTTCACAATACTGGTATGCTGGGTACGAAGTATTCTAGTTACTTTATGCATTTTAGTTTTTCCTCACTAGCGAATATGAAAGTGTCTCTTTTAGCACGGCCCGTTTACTTATCTAATTGTAGAATAATTACAGGTAGCAGAAGGCAAAATAATGATTTCAAGTCCAGTAAGACGACATCGAACTAATATAGCACTGTGATCGGTAATAGACCGGTTAGAAGAAGCCAGAATATAATTGATTTGCATCCATATGTATAGACAATAAATACCTAACAACAGTATAGAAATGTAATCCAAAATTGTATATCCATAAAACGGAGGCTAATTATTAAATGACAATAAAACAAACATACTTAAAAACCTCCGATCACAGTGAAGCTCTTACTTACGACACCCTTCACGACAATAAAAGTAATACTATATTGGGCTTAAACAATCTATCTTGACAAAAAAAAGAAAAAAGAATATTTACCGTCACGAGAATTATCTTGCCGAATCGATTATTACTATAATGTGTATTATTACGCAATATATTATCCTATATTAACTGTTTAAACATGCAATTATCAAATATAGTATAACATATATTCTATTACAGTCTGTATTTGCTACTCAAAGAACTAATATTATGTTTACATACGATTGAAATATACATAAGAACATTTTTTTAATAATACTACATCATATCATATTATCTTACGAGAGTAATTTTCATCCATAACAGAAAATACCAACACGTAATAATTATGAAATGTTAGCACATAAGGCAACATAGCGAATTCACACAAGTATTATAAAAGAGGAAAGGGCGCAGTCATAAGACGAGAAAATATATGCACGATAAACACGGCGTACATGGTCCCAGGGAGAAACAGAGATCAGTAATAAAGACAACCTTTCTTCTTTTGTATTGGAAACGGAGTATACATAATAGTTGACCCTAAACAAAACATAACCTAAGCATGCACACTTCGACAAAGAGAAAAAACGATTTCGAGGACGTTGCCATCCACAAAATCGGAAAAATAAACATTTATCACACAAAATATTTCTTCTGTCATGTGTGTCGATAAAAAAATTTTCATAAATAATTGGTGCATACCCTTCGATAATACTATTCATATAAAGTTTTATTTTACTCACCTCTAATAGCAACAGAATTCTGTTTTTCATTGTATTAATATTTTAATTATATTAATTAGCTTGTATAGATTACTGTAAGCTCCATTGGTGAGCGTCCACCCCGCGGAACTTTTGCTAGTTGATTTATAATGTTAGATTTAAGATTTATACTACTAGTTAGGCACGTAGGTACATCGATGTTTGTATATAGGACGGCACAGGACGCTACGATGTAAACATACCGATACACAAATAGAGAAAAATTACAAACAAAGTAATCACATATAAGAGAGCACAGCACTAGTTTTTGTATTGGCATACACCGGAAACATGTTTTACATATTATGTCCCTCGACCACCGCACAGTATCACTGAGCATGAAGCGCCACATTATCCCGGCGTAACACCTGCCGACGCCAAGCATGCCAAAGACCCTCTCGTTGCGGTAATCCCAGCCACCCAGCGCTTCCACGACGAAGGCCTCCGCCTCGAAAATGTAGCCCTGCACGGTCAGCTCGTAAACGATCGGCTGGTATTTCGTTAGCTTTTCCTGACGAGATCGACCATAGGCGTCCCTTCGGTTCTTAAAGGGAACACACACGTCGACGATGGTGATGCGACGGGCGTCCTCGTCTCAGACGATGATGTTGGGTCGGAGCGCAGCCATTCGCCCTCACGTTCCAGCGACGGTCCGGTTCGCGTTAATGGTCCCGGTGCAGTGCGCAGCCTTGACAAGTCGGTCCTGTATGTTGTTATGCCGGCGCAGCCTCTTTTGTTTCTGATTGATAAAAAAAAAGTTCTTCAGCTCGTTCACTACGAATAAACAACTTTTGGCATGATTGTCACGTGCTTGGCATGTATAGCACAGAGGTTGGTGTCCTTGAAGAGGCCAATGAGGTACGCCTCGCTGGCTTCCTGGAGAACCATAACAGCCGAGCTCTGGAAGCGCAGATCAATTTTGAAATCGTAGGCGATCTCGCGGATAAGGCGCTGGAAAAGCAGCTTGCGCCTAAGGAGTTCCGTTCTCTTCTGGTAACGACGGATCCTAAAAATTGCATATTTTATAAAAAATGGTATGCATGAACATTACTTAAATTTGCATGCTAATATTGCAAGTTTACTGGGGCATCTTATAATATAATTTTTTCGTCGCGTTGGGATGAAAACTTAAATGTGATTCAAGCGTCAGACTAGGTGTTAGGAGACTATTTTAAACTAAATAATTACCTCTTTGAGTCTAAATTGCTGGCACATAGAGATCTATTGATAGATGTCTTTGGAAAATATCAGAAAAACTTCCCAATGAGTCTAATTATAAAAGATTTATGTCCTAAGTTCCAAGATAATTATGTTTTTTAGAGAAAATTCTTACATCAACAATAAATAAACACTCGACTTTGATTTAAAAAAGTATGAATAGAATTTGGAAATAAAAATTCTCTAATGCATCTATTTCAATGCCTTAAGAATATGTGTGCCAAATTTTACGTATTTTCATAAAAAGAAAAAACTAAAGAAGTGATTCCCCAAAAAACTTTGCACCGTGATTTCTTCTGTACATTCTTTGAAATAAGAGTTCTACATAATAAATAGAAAAGCAATCAAGTCATTTAATCAAAATTAGTTAACTTCATTACAGATAAACATTTTAAAAATGACGGGTCGATGATATTTTTAATACATTTTTGACATACATGTGTGAAAAACAAGTAGCAGTGCAACATTTTTCAGGCAATACTTCTACATTTTTTCCTATTCAATATTAAGATCCTAAATTGTGTACAAATACCCTTAGAAAAAAAAAAATAATAAAAAATAAAGAAAATACGATTCTTGAAATATGCTTGGATATTTGTAGTAAAAAAAGTGAATTAATGGCTGCCCGAGTATTAGCGAGATGAGCCTAAATACTGCATTATTTCGTTTAAAATAGTCTTTTGACGTCGTATCTAAAGCTTGGAATACCTCAAATTTATAATGTAAACGTAATCAAGGTTTTACTGCTAAAATGACCTAGTTAACATCAAACATAAAAACATGCAAATTAAAGTAATGTTTATAAATAGCACTTTTCTATAGAATATACAATTTCATCTCTGAAAAAGCGATGTTTAATAACTCGTTCTATCTGCTCAATTATCGAAAAACCCTCACCAAGTTTTACTCATACCAATTCAATTGAATTTATATGGGACTGACAGACAATTTTAAATATACCTTGGAAAAATCATAGTTCGTGAAAAATGCTTACTTTTTCAATGGTGTCGGTGGTCGAATTCCGGTTAACTCAGGTTAGATTCATAAACAGCGACCAAAGAAACCTTAATAATGATATATTACTCAACAAAAAAACATTTTGTGGAATATATGGAAAATCGTGTATTGGTAGATAGGTATAAGTAGTTGTAGGAGGTAGCTGGTCGGCTTTTAGAATACTGACCTCAGGTTTGTAACCAGCGACCCGAAAAATCTGAAAAATCGTAAAACACTTGAAATAACAGATTTTAGAACATTATATATTTTTTAGTAGTCGTAGGTGGAGTTGATGGTTGAATTCGAGAAATCCAATCTTGGATTCACAATGCGCGACCTAGGAACCTAGAAATTGATCACTTTAAAAAAATTTAATGTACTCATAACAAAAAAATTTTTACGGAACATCGTGCATTTGTAGATGAGTGTAAGTGGTTGAAGGGAGGTTTATGGTCTAATTTAGAGAATTTGACACGGGATTGGTTATGAGCGACCTGAAAAATTCGAAAAACAATACTAATCCTGCACACTTTCCACTAATTATCACAACTAAACGAGGACGATGAATTTTTTTTTATTTGACTACTTTTGACCTCGTACATACAGTGACGGATACAATTTTTTCTGAATGACGGTATTAAATCTGTGCGAAAATAACATTAGAAGTGGTTTGAGCATTGATTTATATTTTTCGGTTAAGAATAAGGTTAAAGCAATATTTGTGACCGATATAAGACCATTCAAAATCACTTGCATTGATCGATACCTAGGAACAATTTATGACAAATAAGTATAGTAGTCTCTTATTCGAAGAAAAATTCCCATATTTGCTAGTAAGGATACAGAGCAGGTTCATAAAGCAGTATTTTTCACCCAACATGCCGATGTTGTACCAATCCTTTTTTCAATCTTATGAATTAGTTTCCTTTTTTCACGATTTTGTTTGACATGTTTTCTATGTATGTTGCTGCAACACTGAATTTATTCTAAATTATTTGTTTTATTCTAGGTAATTTCCTTGTTTCGAAATGTACACATGCTTGTCTTATGATTGTTATTATCACTAATTTTATTGTACGTTACGTTGCTTTTTACATAGCAACCATTCATGGACTTTAGAGGATGACTAAATTACGTTAGTAATTATTATGTATTGAAGACATACTTTTACCTAATGTCTAATTACGGCACTCATAGTTATCCAAAAAAATTTTGAAAAAATTTCTTTACTTCTTTTTTTTTTACCGTTTATTTTGTTTAAAACAAGAGGTACTGGGATTTTATGTCATTAAAGTGTTTAAAGTACTATAACTAAGTGCCTGATCGATGAAAACAGTTTACATGCACAACTATTGTTATGTGATCAATAAAACGAATGAGTACCGAAGTAATTAATACAATTTTTCGTAGTCTTGAAAATTCGCATTCTACATTTCGTTTAAAATTAAAAAGAATACTAGTTAATCAATAAGACTACTCGTCGAATATTATTTATTATGTCTGTTAAGCCAGTCTTAACAAAAATAAAAAAATTTTGGTGGCCCCAAAAATTTCATAAAGTCACTAAACGGATTAGGAGTAGCTAAGATTATTCACTATTATTCAAGGAAAAAATAATAATTTTCAAAATTGATTTTTATCAAATACTCAGGTAAATTCTTACACTCGAACACTTTTTTCCAGTGTTATCCCATGTGCAATAGCTAGTTAGGTCTGATTTATTTGTTGCCGTATTTTTTGTTTGTGTTGCTTTTTTACAGTGTGCTATGATAAGTTTTGTCGAGCTATCGTTCTTTAAAGGATTGTTTGAAGATTCTGGAAGTTTTCTGTGCTATGTGTCTAATTAGGCTTTACGGATTTCGCGTTTGGCTCCTTGACTGTAGCTTAGATTACGAGTGCTGTACTCGCTGCTTTAAGCTTTACATCTATTTTCTTGCTTCCACATTTATGCAAGTTTACCATAAGTTGGTCTTTGTAAAAGGAGTTCTTCATTACTACTACTTGCCACAGTCAGCTATATTCACTCTATCTACTTGTCCTATGCAGTTTCTGTTAAGAGTTTACGTGGTCCACCTCTTCTTTTTATTAGTTTTATTATTTAAGTTGTTGATATTTTATCTTTCACGGGCCACTTTGATTTTAAATCTACGTCACTATGTTTGCTACTGCTTACTGTATATTTGTTTGGTCTATATTTACCGAGTCGTTTATTTTTCTCCATTTTGTTTTCTGACTTATATAAATCAGAAATGTGTTTTTGAATGTTTTCTACTCTCTTATTATGTTTTCCTACCGCGGCGTGGTGCACCTGTATCACCGATATCCTCTTTTTTTTATACAAGTTGGTATAGTCTTCGGTGTGATAATTTAAAGTTTTACTCTCCTTCATAAAAGTGCATCCAAAGTTGTGCTTATTTCACTGAATTTGAAGACGACATCAAATCAATAGCCGCGAAATTCAGCTTAAAGTCTTTTAAATCGTAGATCCAATTTATTTGACGTATAAAAATTATATCTAGGCCGATAACTACTGTAAATTTTCGTTAATGCAAGTATGGTCCGAATAATGTTCGTTCGCATAAAGTATGGCTGATAGTTCTTTGTGATAAGTGGGATATTAAAGTTCATTAGTATCATGTTCTCATTGTTATGTTCAAGGATAAATAAAGTGCTCCTATGTAAATAGATATGGTGCGGTTTATTAGCTTAAAAGTACATGTGCTTGATGAGCCGGACATAGCTCTGCTACGGTCTTATAATAAGGCTACATCAGTAGTAGTGACGTCATGCTCCCTCACAGTGTCTCTCAAAACATCACAACTCCTTCCGCTTTTCATGACTCACGCTTTGCAACTCTTTTAAAACACCGTACTGCTTCTATAATTTGATCCAAATGACTTTTCATTTTTACGCCTGACTTATCTCGGAGTTCGAAAGTCGTTACGGAAAATTCTCTCGTCACCTCATCTTTAAAATACTTACCTCCTAACGTAGTGAAGTGATCTATTATTTTATCATCGCCCCTTTCAAATTCGAACTTGCGTGAGTGCAGAATTGCAGCTACCTGGGCCACTTTATTACAATTTACTCTAATTTTTTAGCGAGGCCAAAGTAAGTTGTTGAGCTTGGAGAGTAAAAAGAAAAAAGTTAAAATGGGTAATTTATAGTATGGGTTATATGAGATCGTTATGTTACATAAGGGATTTCTCTAAGAGGATTCGGCTTCTAATGTCGGCTTCATGAGTATTGTGCTGTGGATTTGTTGTATGATTATATCTCTTTTATCTTGATATGGCCCTCGTAACTAATTTTTCTGTGCTACCAATCACGCTTGTATTTGCATCCCGTATTAAAAGTGAAAGATTTAATTTAAATAACTAATAATTAATTCACGTTATGTATGTTTAATTATATGAATGAGTATGAGAAATGCATTTATTTCAGTAAAGATTTGAATATTTTTATTTTTTCCAAGTATATAGAGTTAATTGAGTTGTAGTGTACCATGATAATTTCGGGTATTTGAAGAAGTCGCCTTTTCAGGTGAAGATTTTCTTCGGGGTTAGGGGAAAAATTGGATGTCTATGAAAAAAATCGACTAGCTGGATTATAATCGTGGCAATGGCAGGAATAATAAGCGTCTGCAACATGCCTGTTTATACATACATTCTCCTCCAGAGCAGCTCCTGAATTTACTTTGTAGATTTTTATATGGATTTGTTTGCTGTCGTCCTGGTATGCTTCTGATTCTCTCTATTCTCGCTACATATGATTTTCTAGTCGTAGTGCTCCATATCTCCCTATTAAAGTTAATTTTCTTCTTCGTTGTATGCATTCGCAACGAAATTATTTCTGTACGATCTCAACATTCATTGTGACTATAAAAATAAGTTAATTTTGTGTTTTCATGGCTTGTTAAAACCATCCGTCTTATGACGCCAGGTGCTACGTGGAATTATCCAGATATAATAGGCTCTAAATAATAATAAGACCGACGATTTATATGATTATTTATTAAATAACCGTCGAGGAAAGAGTGTGTATATGTAACCAGCTCTATTTTTAATTGCTCTGCGTGTCTCTACTGACCTGACTCGCGAATGAATAGAAAACCGACTGCTGACTAATTTCCTGTTGCAGCCGGCTTCATTAACCGTCCTATCCCTTATTAGCCCGCTCCTTCATCTCTTCTAATGCATTTTCTTGGATTCCCTAGAGTTCAGATTGTGTATTAAATATAGTATGCATATTGCGTGACAGTACG
Organism: Copidosoma aretas; assembly: GCA_030522625.1. NCBI lineage: Eukaryota > Metazoa > Arthropoda > Insecta > Hymenoptera > Encyrtidae > Copidosoma > Copidosoma aretas. Next base: position 11,310 of record JAPYYV010003454.1, read on the forward strand.
CTATTAAATGTAAATCAAATGTATCGTGCATTTTTTCAATGCCTTATTGAGAAAAGTAGAAACCACCAAACTATGCATTCGTTTATAATAACACGCACCATTGATGATCTGCGCATTCGCAAATTCAGATTATAAAAAATTTATTCTGCACCTTATAGTCGAAAACGCCTTAAAATGTTTTGAAATATTTTAAGAACGTTCGAATAACTTTGAATCTTTGACTTATTTAATTATCAAAAGCGTATCTTTATAATTACAAGAAATTATTTTCAATCCTAAAATTAGGAAGAAAGAAAAAAGAATTATCTATTGATAAATCCATTGTTTCAGTTACATATGTAGTATTTTAAAAATTAATAAGTACCTATGGAAAAAAATTTCAACAAGGTACAACTTTGGTAACTAGAAGCTTTATTGTTATCAGCTTTCAAAACAAGATGTTGCAAATATCGACCGAATGAATTCCTTTGTTGTATGCACCATCAAAGTATTTTAATTAATAATAACATCCAATTCCCCCTCCTTAATAGCTTGAGTAGCAAAAGCGTCTGTTCAGTGTATAGGAGGTTGGGAGTTCGAGGCTCTCTCGGGGGGATTTTTCCCTTCTCGATCTCGGTTTGAAAAAATACATTTTAAATATGACGCTGTTATGTTTGGGTGCTGTACTGTTATACGAGGGCATCTTTGTTGCGCTCTAACTCATTAATGATACATTGAATTGCATGGATGGCGAAACCATTCGAGTAATAACTATACTCAAAAACCAAAGAACTCTGATTTTTAGGAAAAATCTGGATAACTCCTGATAATTTTTTTTCCTACATTCGAAATCATATTTATATTTTGGAAAATTTGTATATTTCGGAAATTCATCAAGTGATTTAAAATTTACAATATTATTCCTAGATAATATCCATTCTGATCAATTCAACATATCAACTATTAAAAATCCGGAAAAAAAATTAAGAACTTCGTACAGCCACTAAAAAGTATAATAATGAAAGTTATGTTTAGTGACTGTACGAATTTCTTAATTCATTTTTGTATACAGATTTTTGATAGTTGATATGTTAAATTGACCAAAATTTATATTATCTACGAATGATACTGTAAAGTTTTAATTACTTGATAAATTCACAAAATATACAAATATTTAAAAATATTAATATTATTTTGAGTATAGGAAAGAAAAATTATCAGGAGTTACCCGGGTTTTTCCCAAAAACCAGAGTTTTCCGGTTTCTGAGTATTCTAGTAAAATAGTATCTATCTATGTCATTGAACAGTTCTTTAAATTTCATTAAACTTTCTTGTTTAAGAGTAACACTGCTTTAAAAAACTCCAGCACTATCATTAAATGTTCTTATTATACTGATCTCTTTACTAATTCGGTCCTTAAATAATCTTAAAGTATAGCCTAACCGGTTAATCTCCTTACCTTGCTATTTTTCTGTTTGACCAAGGAAAAATTTTTTTAATCGTTTATATTTAATTTTTTGAGTCAATACATTTACATAGATAACAAAAGTTTACACCTTGGAAACGTAGAGCGACCACTTAGATAGAAACCCGGGACACATTGTCTTGGAAATATTGATCTAATTTGTGTTCGATTGCAATTAGCACATTTTTTAATAAACACGTTAATACTCTAAACATTAGACCATCAACTTTAAATTTTATCATTTTTACTTGCGTAAGAAAAACAGATAAAAGATAGGGGTTATGAGAGCAATACTTGCTGCGAGAGTTGGCAAAGTTATACGCAGTACATTTCGTTTGTAATTTTACTCGGACACTCTTGTCTATAGCAGTGAAATCAAAACTGTGAACTAACATAGCCAACGTTCACATGTGGGAGTATACCTGCTCACACTTTGCACTTGTTTAGCAATCGATTAGTACCTGTATTTATCAGTATTCGAAGAAAATTATTCTGTGCTTATACTACAGATTCTGAATAATATTCTAATATTTTTTGAAACTTATCGCTTACTGTTTTTTAGGCAATAGTATATTTTCTGTCTGATTTGCATCTCAAATCCATTGTTCCATATATTAATTTGTTACTTAGTTCATAACCGATTATATCCGTAATCAAGTATGTCTGCAATTTAGTCTTAACGTACAAGAGCTATAATTTGGTATTTTCAATTTCTTTATAATCATCTTTATATTTCATTATTAACTATAAACTAAGGTTTATGTCGGTTTTTGTAGTTGTGTTGGATCTTTTGAAACTCATCCTCACAAGGAGTATATTTGCTGCTATTGCGAAACACAATCAATGACGTCATCGGCCTAAGTTTCAGCGAGAAAAGGGGGAGAGCAATTCGTGCTTGCGTGTGTATAACAGTATGTTTATGGATCCCCGCATATGTGCTTGCGTGTGTGTGTGTGTGTGTGCGGGCGCACCTCTGATCATAAGTATCCGACAGTGATTGTCCGTGTGTGCATGTGTGTGGTAGGTGGTAGCAATCATGAGCTGGGGTAGAAAGAGGAGATGATAGGCTTGTGAAAACGCATGGTAGAAGAATCCTTCCCGCAAGGCCTACTCTAAATTTTGGCTTCGGGTGTGTGGGGAGGCCAGAATGGAGAATAGAAAAACAAGTTTTTATATCGCCAATTTTATCGTTTTGCTTGATTACAAAAACAAGTGTTAAACTGTATTTTGATTACAACATTATTTTAAAATAAAGTCTTGGTAAAAAAATTTAGAATACGACACTTTGTTCTAAAAACCGAGTTTGTAAAAAAATTGACGCTTTTCTAAATGTCCTTTTCCACAGCTAATGGCGATGCACACCCCAGAATATTGTCTGGAGAGTCAGGGGATTCCATGTTATCTAGACATGGACACCACAGTTTCTTAGACACCTGAAATCTAAAGTGTGTACATCTAGGACAGCCCTCCCAAATCGAGGATGACCGCGTCCTTGTGTCTCTTATTTTACCTCTTTCTTTTCATACACTTGAGCCCCTTCCACACTTTTACCTGTGTTTTAACTTTACGCGCGCGCGTAATCAGTTGTATCTCAGAATTCCCTGGACCAATTTCGATCCCGCAGGGATTGTTTTTTTGTTTTAAGATTCCTAATACCGCTGAAAATTTTTTTTGTGTTTTTCTGTAGATTTCTTTTTTCATTATTATATAATTGATTTTTCAAAATCGATTTTTTTTTGAAAAACTTAGTTTTAAGCTATTTATTGTTATTTTAGGATGTTTGACGATAGACATTTCAAAAGATCACTGTGGGTGTATACCTACCCATCAAGATTTTTCTCTACGCACTTCTGAAGTTTGATACCTTGTTCTAGAGTGTACGTTTTATTTGCACGCACCGCTTGCCTGCTATATTCTTACTACCACAATTTTTGATAAGAGGAAGGGAAAACTGATCTCCTTACAAAAAATCCTCTTTCATCATGCGAGTCGCGAGTTTTTTTTTTTTTATTTACGGTGTGAATTGGCGTAGACAAATGCAGTCAGTACTCTCTCATATAGCACGATTGTACGGTCCACTTGGATGGTTGGCCTCCGTCTTAATTTATGCCAAGGTTATCATGCAATCATTATGGCTTGTAAAATTAGATTGGGACACCGAGATTCCGACTGGTATACGGCAAAATTAGCTTAAATGGTTATATGGAATACAAGAATTGAATCATGCCAGGATCCCACGTTGGAACTTCTTCTCTCCTAGAGCTCGGTTAATAGAATGGCATGGCTATGCTGACGCTTCGAAAACGACCTATGGCACCGTGTTGTATCTACGAATAGTAGAAGAAGATAAGGTCTATGTCACCCTTCAGTTGACTTAGATAAAGGTAGCACCCATCAAAACTATTAGCATTCCGTGACTTGAACTCTGTGCCGCTCATCTACTAGCCAAGTTAGTTAACCATCAGAGCCAGATTTAACCTCATAGAGTTGATGCTATTCATTTATGGTCGGATTCATGAGATGTCTTACATTGGCTTAGTTCACCACCCTCCCGTTGGCCTACCTTTGTAGCAAATCGATGTAGTGAAATTCATTAATTAGTACCCTCAGCCTTATGGCATCGCGTTACAGGTAATCAGAATCCAGCTGATGTAGCTTCTAGAGGAATCGTTCCTTCACAATTACCTCATTATTCGTTGTGGTATCATGGTCCGATTGAACTTCATCAATTATTTCCACAATATCCCGAGTTCAAATTAGCAGAGAAGAATTTGGATACGCCTCAAGACCTTATCGATCCAGTATGTCATCATCAAAGTGATAATTCCATTAATTGGGATCCATATTGTAAATACTCTTCCCTGGAGAAAACTTTGAGAGTTTCCGCGTATTGTCTACGATTTATTTATAAGTTGTTTTACGCGATAATGTTCAGCTATCTCTTCTAGAATTAAGGAATGCCAAATTGTTAATGGTATATTGTCATTAATCTATCCATTTTAAAGCTGAACTGGCAATCCTCGGTAGAAATAATCAAGAACTGGTTCCCAAGGCGTCGTTACCTCCTACTGCAAAAAATTCGCACAAATCGCGTCTAAAAGGGGAGGAACTGGTCAGGCTTTCATCACGTAGTTCTTTGATTCAGCTTAAACCGTTTCTTCATAATCAACTAATTAGAGTAGGTGGACGCTTGGGTCGCTCCTTATTAGGGTTTAAAATTAAACATCCTTTGGTTTTGACTGCACGAGAACATTTAACCAAACTAATTATTGATCAAGCTCATCGACTTACTCTTTACGGAGGCCCTCAGTTGACTTTAAGTACCACTCGTCAAGAGTATTGGATCATAAAAGGACGTCAAAGAGTACGTGCAGCCATAAGCCGTTGTATCACCGGTAAACGTCACTCCGCGATTACACTTACGCAAATCATGGCTGATTTACCTTTCGCTCGAGTTCAACCATCTCCAGCCTTTGAGAAACGGGGGTTGATCATGCGGGTCCATTCTCGGTTAGACTTTCGAAAACACGAGGTAAAGGTACTACCAAAGGTTACGTAGCAGACTTTATTTGTATGTGCACTAGAGCAATCTACCTAGAAACTGTAGAGGATTACAGTGTAGAAGCCTTTATCGCTGCATTTCAACGTTTAACTGCTAGGAGAGGACCCGGTTTTAAATTATATATTGATAGAGGCACCAATTTCGTAGGATCTGACGCTGAGCTGCGTCGTCGATGGGTCGAGTTTAGTCGAAGCAGTTCATTTGTTAATCAATTAAATAGCTTGAAAACTTAGTGGCATTTAAACCCCCCTGCTTCTCCTCATAAGGGTGGTATTTGGGAGGCTGCCGTTAAATCTGTAAAACATCATTTGCGAAGGGTAGTGGGATAGCAAGTTTTTACCTTTGTTGAGTTCTCCACTTTGCTTTGTAAAATTGAGACTTGTCTCAACTCTAGACCTATATGGCCTCTTACCGATGATCCTTCCGATTTGGATCCTTTAACTCTGGCTCATCTGCTTAATCTCAAAACGGTGGCTTTCTCACCCGAACCTGACTATTCTGACGTAAAACTCTCTTGTATGCAGCGTTGGAAAATTCTAACTCAGCTTGCTCAACAATTTTGGCGTAGGTGGTCTCAAGAGTACCTTGGAACATTACAGAAGCGTTCAAAGTGGTGCAATCCTCAAAAATCGCTTCAGAAAGGTGATCTTGTCATTATTAATGGTGAGAATATCCCCCCTAGTAGTTGGCCTCTAGGTAGAGTGGTTAAAATTTTTCCTGGAGCAGACTCTCATGTTAGGGTGGTGCAAGTTCGTACCTCCTCTACTACTTTAACCAGACCAATAACTAAACTTGTTTTATTGCGTCGTAATGAGAAATTAAAGTCAAGCTAAGACTGAATTTTGTTTTTGTTTTTTGTTGTTTTCGAATTTAAGTGCTTCGGGTTGTCCAATTGAAGTTCAGTTATGTGATGAATCAAAGAGTTATTTTATTTTCCTAGGCCGCAGTTTAGTTTAATAATTTCTATAGAATTACTCTGTGGAGCATGTTCGGTTTATTGCTTGTCCCCACGTCCAAGCAAAGGCGGGGAAATGTTTAGAATTGAGGTAGGTATTTTAAGATTTTGAATAAGCGCGCGTAATTATAACGTTTAATTCACCAGCTCTCTACAAGCCAATTATGAAGCTCCACATACACTTTAAATAACCAATGATTGTAAAGCAAGCAGCGGCTTGCTGTGTAGCCTAGTTAGCTCGACTGCCGCTCCAGTCCGCCTCCGATCATCGAGCCTCAAACACTTCAGAGCACAGGTGAAACGCGAAGAAACCACGCTTCATTCCATTAAGATATCTCGACTAATTCAGCTCACTAATTCGACCCGCTCGCGTCGTGCTGTTCAAGTAACTAACTGAAAGTACATTCCAATTTACATTTTACAAACTTAGTCTTCTTATTTAAGTTCTTGTACGTACTAGTTAAATAAACTAAGTACTTTGAACTTATTACAACTAATCTGAGTGTTGTTCTTGACTACTACCAAAATAATTATCACACCAAGTAGTTGATTAGTTAAGTTCATTCATTATCAAACACTGGTTTCTCCATTTTTTATTTCTAATAGTCGCAAAAATTATTTGATTTTGATGAAATTCAGTGAAAATGTACATCTTTATGTTTTATATAGCTGCTTTTTTTTTCAAGGCAATAATAATTTTTTTTTTTTTTACGAATTTGATGTGAAAAACGTGCAATTTTCAATCGAAAAATTTGACAGACAACATTTTGATTTTTTAGATTTTCAGAACAGTTTTGTTTTCGTTGAAACCTCTACTTTAAGATAGTATGCAAAAATTATATGGTTACAGTAGAAAAAGATCGATAAAAATGCAAAAAACCAAAAAAATCGATTTTCGAATATCGATTTTTCCGTAAACTTTACTTATTCGTTATCGTTCTTTGGGTAAATTACACAGGACCACAAAAAAAAAAAAAGTCAGGGTACCTATAAGCGAATATACATACTATATGTATTTTGAGGTGCTGAATCCGATTCCGGTGTCCAAATTGCTCCAGCACGT
>JAPYYV010003455.1:0-18325 GCA_030522625.1 Copidosoma aretas
TGTTCCTTCCTATATACTCTGTAATGTTTGACTGTATGTATTATTAATCATCTGACGTAGTGCCCTCGTTGGGTATAGACGTGTTTGATTTTCCAAACATAATAACTTATTCGAAGTTTTCCGTATTATTATTTTTATAAATATTTGTTTTACACAGATGTGATGATTATATTAGTGATACCTCTTGAAATTTCATATATATATATATATTAATACCTAGGACTTGAAAAGGCTCCTTCCCAAAAAGGAGAGAAACGTCGTCAGGGTAATAAAGTGTATTATTTAACAGCAATAGCCATTGGTGTCATTATTTTATTGAAATTTGTCGTGCCCGCTGTTATTGGAGTCATAAACATCATTTATTAATTCGATTTCCGCTTATTGGTTTTATTACGGTCGTTCGACTTATTTTTACGACGATTAAAGAAGACATACCTGCTGTTTTTTCTATCTTCAGATTCCATTTCCTCAATTCGTGCTGATCGTCTGGAGCACTTAGCTGCAATATGGCCTGTTCACTCGATGCAGACTATCACGCTAGGAGTTTGACTATCGGATTCGATGTGTCCATTTTTACGGCAAATAGGACGCTAGGACGTTTCCTGATCAAGCAAGAAAGATTTTGGTGGTTAGTACGATAATCTGACTCCGGTTTGGCTCTGTTGTAGGAAATCAAGAGATTGTACTTGGGGAACCGACAAAACGATTGCTTGGAAAAACATATCGTGTTTTTCTTCTTTATCTAAAGTTCCGGTTGGGTGCAAACTTTTATAAGTACAGACTAAGTCTTCGAATTGGTCCCAGAACTAAAAAGCGAACTACGGATTATACTTTAGATCATTTATTTGATGGCAAATGTCCTACGAAGTTAGATTTATTTCACATTTCTTAATTTCACGGAGTTCTTCCAACATTTAAACCGGTTCCTTTATTTAAGTAATTTTCCGTAATACATATTGTCTATTCAGTTTATAAGAATATCGCGCACTCGAAATTCATGCTTGATTTTAGTTGCATCATCAGTCATTTGGAAAAAAAAATGGCAGGCGGTGCCACCAAAAACGTGTGAGCGGTGCGGTGTACTCATACTGATGGTGCTCCCGCGTGACTGCACTGGCCGCGCGGTGTACCCATATCGCTCTGCGTGCAGGCTGCCAAAAATTTTGATGTGCAGAAGCACAATATAGTTTGGTAAAGGCGTGCTACTGCTAAATTTTGTTCTACTGCGCATCTACATTTTTGGCAGGCCCGCACGCCGAGCGATGTGGGTGCGCCACTCACACGTTATGGGACGGCGGGTGTGCCCATTCGATCTCGTTTCGAGAATTCAACACGTGCACAATCTCCATCTGAGATATTTGTAAGGCTACTTGAGTTGAGCCTTGTAATTTTTTTGCATATCAAATGTTTGATATCACTTTTAGATCGGTTATCAGCAATATTAAGGTATTCAGATGTAGCATTTTTATCGTAACCGATATTAAAATTCAGATTTATCTCATTGTCTTGATCGGCTGAGCGAGAAGCACTCTTGGCACCTTGAGGGGTCCTCAGTACTTGGTATTCTTATAATTAACTCGTCAGTCGGTTAATATAGTTTTATTCGCTACGACGCGGTGACGTTAAGACTCAAGCACCTTATCTTGCATCCTTTCCAGCATCTCAAACAGTTTCAAAAAATTTTCCTCGTTCTTGTTCTGCTGAGAAATTTTTAAAGTGAGTTCTTGACTCTCCTTAGATGTCTTGGTAGCAGATTTAGTCAGACGTCGGTTGGCAGCTTTAGATTTAATCAAAAACTTATTTAGGCCATTAATCAGATTTGATATGTCAGCTTCTGACACATTCGGTTGAAATTTGATTCCTGAAATATGATAGAAATTCTGTTTTGTGATTGATGATTCAAGCAGAGTTAATTCAGCAGGAAGCCTGTATTTTGGTATGACAGAGCTTTTGACATGAGGCTTGTTGAGATTAGCAAAATCAGTTACAGTAAAATCAGCCCTGGGTAAAAATTTAATGGAAGTAGATTCTAAGTTGGTAAACGGAAATTAGGTTAGCTTGTTATTAATAAATTTTATATACCCGGGCATGGAGTCTGCATTGTCGGCCTTTGAATCAGTATCCTGTAATTTAGAAAAATGATTCGGAAGCTGTCCATTTGCGTAACCGATAGTTCCTTGAATAATTCTGTAATCCTCTTGAGTGATTCCTGACTTAACATCTGCGGTGCATTAGTCAATAATGAGGGTAAACTCACCATGAGACTTTTGCTAATCGACCGAACACAAGTCTGAATAAGCCCGTATTTAAGAAAAATGTCTGCATTCGATTCCGCACAGCAGTAATTTGCCTGCAGATACTACAAGATATTTTTGATGCATATTTGGATCATGAGAAGCCAAAGTCTGAGAAAACTGCATTTCATACTTCAAATAGATTTATATTATTTTCAATCGATCGACTTATTTTTTTGTAAAAAACACGTGTGAAGTTATGCACATCCAACCGATATAAGCACCCATCTGAGTGCGTAGTATTGTACAATTATTCTCCTGTAACATTGTAACCACCTCATGATTGTACATGGTACTAATATTCACTTAATAATCAGCATGTGCCATAAAAGCTCGCATCACATCACCTGGAATTTGTTAATGTTTGTATACACATACGTAAGCACTTTGTTCACGAAATAGAGACACAGGCGGATGCTTGCGGTCCAAAAAGACTTTCGTCTGTTGCCTTGCAGCTAGCTACGCTGCCTGCATGCGCACTCTATACATGCACACTCTTTTACAATCAAGTGACCGCACAGCAATATCGCTGTGTGCAAGCGGTACGCGAGAAAAATCACGTACGTTCAGATCGCATGTACATTTCCACCCGAGGCGAAGCATTCCTTACACCCGACAGTGGTGCACACGGAAAAAAGTATTTGACAGGTTAGACGGTGCTGCCACGCTGACTGAATAACGATGTCAGGCTGCGCAGATGACCAGCGTGTATAGATCAGACTTCATAATTTACTGCATCTGAAAAACCGACACGTACCCTAAATCGCGAAAGACGCTATACTGGTGGACACCGTGAAATCCACTCCTTGCATCGTGAAAACCGACCTATGCGCGCTGGTCATCTGCGCAGCCTGACGTTGTTTTTCAGTCAGCGTGGCAGTACCGTCTAACCTGTCAAATACTTTTTTCCGTGCATATACTAATTTTTGGCCTATCTTGACTTAAAATAGCACTTTTATTTTCGTGCAGAGGGAGTAAAGTACTACTTTAAGTTAAGGTAGGTCAAAAAAATGTTTACGAAACAAAATATCTCTTAAACGAAAAGTCCGATTGACATGAATTTTTTTTAACTTGAAGTTAATTCCTCGCAGATTAGAGGAAAATTATAGAGAACCCGTAAAAATGGTGCCCTAACCTCTAAATTAAGGATACACCCCAAATTTCTAGAATTCTCACGCTGTTAATAGTAAAACTAATATTTTAAGAACAGTTTTCCCTATAAAATTCATACTAAATATTTTATGTTATTACAAAAACGTAGTGTATCGTCTAATATATGATGTTTTAAAATGGCGGATTCAAGATGGCCGCCATTAATTCTCTCAATTCTGAAATTTTTCTCTCGAAAAAGTGTTTTGAAAGGGTTTTTCTAGATTCTGATCACGAATAAAATATGGAATTTCCATAATGTCTCATATAAAATTCGATATGGCTGACAAAAACTTTTCTTATAAGATTTTTCTTATTATTTGACTTGTATTCTGGTTAATTTTTAGAATGTTAAACACCAATAGCACATACAATCATCGTCAACATTCTAAAATTTGGATGTATTGTGTGAAATAAATGAATATTGCCAAAAAAATAATAAAAATAAATCCCTAACCTTTTGAGACAAGGTAAACCGAAAACATTCCAAGTTCTCAGTACATAGATTGCAAAACTTGAAATTCCGAGTAAAGCTAAGAATATAAACTCCATAGTAAGCAGTTCAAATAGTCACAAGAAAATAGTGCAGCACTGTGATGATTCAAAATGGCTGATCCAAAATGACCACCAATAAATTTCCAAATTTTTAAATCTCGATATTCTGATATGGTGCTATTATAGGTTTTTTGGTCTCTAAGCACAAATATAGTGTTAGAAATTAACATAACATATTACATTAACGTATAAATTTTAATACGTTGGGGTATTCTATAAAAACTATTGCAAAACAATTTTGCTTATAAAATGCTAACCTCTAAATATAAAGTACAGCCCTGACTTTCAGAATTTCCATTCAATGGTCACTAAAATTTTCTACTCAAATTAGATTAATACCTCCACTTTAACTGTAAAGTACCGATTTTATATACTGATAACGTTATTTGCACACACTCGAAATTTCAAGCATATTTTCATTTAAAAAAATAACAGTTCAAAGATTCTGAAGATGTATGCAGTTGAATATGTTTTTAGTTGTTGTACTAAAAAATTGCGAATTCTGAGTAGTTACAAATTATTTGGAAAAATACCTTTGAGTGAGGTGATAAATATTTCTGGAAATTTTTTTTTAACTGATTAAAATCATACTATAATTATTTTAATTCGGTAAATTACAGATTCAACATGTGTGGCGATAATCTTTAGAATGAATATTAGTAAGGCTCACCATGTTCCCCTATTTAATTTTAAGGTTCTAAGTACTCAAATTATAACAAATATTATTGACTAAATGTATGTGAAACACTAAGCCTTCTCATACAAGGCACAACTGCCATATTTATTGTCAAAGCAAATAGTATTATTTAAATATCCATCATACAATATTTAAAAAAATTCGTTTAGTGTAAAACAATATGCTATATAATACAAGAATATTCAACATTTTCCATTTAACTTACCATTATTTTTAGTTTAAAACTTGTTTACAGTCTATCTCTATAAAATCTACAACTCTTAAATCGAACACTGTATGATGAAGTTTCAACTTGGAACTAATATAGGCGAAAAATACACTTTTTTAAATATTTTTAATGATTTTGGCCAGGTATATCATTAAAATTGTATCATAGTCAAAAATTTGTTACCTAAAACAGTTTAATTTTAATGTTATCTACAAATTATCTCGAACACGCATAAGCATAAAATATCAGATGTAAAAGTTATAGCCAATATAGTGTTTTTTTGATTTTTTTCAAGGTTTCGTTCAAGTTTCAAACCATAAATTAGGTTTATAAAATAAAAAAAAACACAAATCTATATCTTTTTGAAACCGACAACTTTCTTCTTGAGGCCTAATGTGTATGACGTCAACTTTTTAAGTTATACCTAATAACCTTACTTTTTCAACTTTTTAATATATTTTTTTCAAGAATAAGGGCATTTAAAAACTTTTTTAGGTTCACGTAAATAGTCAAAAATGTTGTGTTCCTTTAAGATCCGTATTATACATTTTGGCACTCTATGGGTACCACTCAGATCACCCTCATATCAAGTTCAAAATTTGTTTTAGACAAAAAATAGACGATTCAGGCATGGTTACACTTTTTGCCTCAGTAAAAATATAAGGCACTCCCGTGGAGTAGTCGTGCCTAAACTTACGTATCTTTTATAGGAATTATTTAATTGGTATTCTTCATTATGTTCAATTAAAATAGAATTTTTGCTCATTGCAAAAAATTCATGTACAATATAATTTAAAAACAATCCTAACTTCCAGATATTTTTTTTTAAATATGAGCAGATACTATTCACTTTTTTGAATATAAATAACGAACAATATTAAGGAAAAAAAAGTCAAAACAAAACATGTTTATTATTAGTTCGTACATAATACAGAATTTCAACGACGAATTTTTTTTCATCGTCTTTTTTTAAACATGAATCGTACGTGATTCCATCTCTTATTTATTTCATTACAATTTAGACTACACGTAATTAAATTAACATAATTAAGTAATAAGATCAAACAGAAATTATTTACTGGACATATCTTTTTAAGAATTTTTTATTCGCCATAAAAAATTTGATGGAAAGCTAGATTGAACATAGGAAAGTTTAAAAGCTTCATTAAATTTCCAAAAAATTTAGTTTTAAAGATAGTTATATTTTCATTGCAGGAAAGTAAAGCAATTATTGAAAAGCATCATTAGCGATTAGTGACAATTTCATAAAAAATATTGATTATAAATAATATCCTTAGTGCGAATTGACTGCGCGAAAAAACACTACGATTATACCAGTGCATAATATTGATTCTACATTTGCAAACACTTGTTACAAAAACTGTTCTTTGGTATTGTCATGCACTACTTTTATTTTAAATGTATTTTTCACAATAATTTTTATGTAACACTTGATATTTAAAAAAACAATTGACATGTATATATTCAATATTAATAATCACCTCATACGACGAGGAGAAATGGGAAATAATACTTGGCGGATACAGAAACAATGAGCGATTTACTTATGCTATCACACAAATTTCTTGATTATTCTTTAACCTCTGCATTCCGCTGTTTATTAGAATAGTTAATTATCTCAGTTAGGCATTATCACAGATTTATTTAATGGGTAGGAGTGATGTAAGCTTCAGGTTGAATAACTTATGCCTTTTATACCAAGGTTGTACGAAAAATATAGCAAAATTGTTTTAATCTTTTTAACATTTTATAATGAATTGTTTTTCTTCATTTACAATGCACTATTTTCTGTAAAAAATATTTTTTGATTGCCTTTCATTAACGTTCTTATATATTTTTTTTATTGTCTTCAACAAAAAAGCTTCACAAAATAAAACCCATAAATTGTACAGTGCTTGACAGCATATTAGCAACATTTATGTAACTGTTACAGAAAATCAAAAAATGAACTTTTAATCTGTTAGTAGATATTAATCTTATACATGCTAATTTCTTTTTGTTTACAGATTAAACTGTGCCGAAAGCGAAAGTTATGTTTGAAGATGGAAGTTTTAAAAGTAGTGACGTTTGAAAAAATACGAACTTATCAGTAATGATTATTTATATCAGCCATTTTGGGTATGAGAGTGGTTAATGCAATTTATTATTGTAATAAAAAAGACTTTTCTACTAATACAGTAGTTTTTCGTTGACCTCTCCGTAGGTCGCTACATGATTTCATTTGGATCCACCTTCTTCATATTTTCTGCAATGGATTTTAAAACATACAGCTTCTGTTCTTGATAGGACTTCGACTTAGCTCTCCTTGAACGCTTTTTTTCTAACAGTCTTTGTAGGAAACCAAGATTTTTGTGGAGAAATTCCCGCCTGCAATCAAAAATTATTTTGGAAAACAAATTAACAGTACTCAACCACATAAGAAATACTCATTTCTTGACGGACTGTCATTTTTATCGATGTTTTTTAGAGTAATAGTATTCCTAGCAAGTGGTAACGGCTTCACCAAAGGTTTTTAGTGACAAATTTTATGTCGTTTTTATGGAAATAAATATTGCATTATAATATCAAATATTGGATACAATAATATGCATAAATGTTATCCTAGTCAGTAAAAGGGACAAGTTTAGACTTTATTCCCAGATCCCGAATCGTGATCCTTGACCTTCTTGTGCGCTTTTTTTAATGTATCCATTTTCATTGTACAATTTTTAAAAGTGATCTTTTAATCTTGATTATTGATCCCACTGACAAACAATTTCCAAAACTGTTGGTACATCAACGCTTGATTACTAAACGTGTCATCGTATTTTTTGTATAAAGACTATAACAAAGATACTCCTAAGTTTCTCCACTTTTTTTTCTGATTTTTCTGGGAAACTACAACAAATTTTTTATGTAGACTGAATTGTCAATTTTTACATTGGTATCATGTGTCGTACATGTCGAGATGTGTCTCTAATATAAAATGACAGCTAGAAGGCAAAAATGAAACATTGAAGCAAAATCTTACCACGTTTTTTCTCGTTATCCACTTGCACATCCTGGAGTTATTTGATAGAAGAATTAGTCTCGATTATTAATCCCGCTGCCTCTTTTGCATCCACCGTTGGCAAGAAACCGCTTTCCAAACTGTTCGAAGGAGCGTGAGTTACCAAAAATCTTGAAGACTGAAGATTTATCGATGCTATACGAGCCATTAATAGTTTTGAAGCAAAAGTAGTATATCTACAAGTTTCATTCGCAAATTTATTTTCTCGTTCAAGAACAAACATGAGAGTGAAAAGTAGTATGATTGAATACGTACCTCTACGAGCTTGTCGAAAGGTATCTTCGTCTACGTATAATTTGTACCACTTTTGACTTGTTTTTTTCAAATGGATCTGATTCAAAAAATTTTTAACACTATAGCCTCACTAGAATAGTTGGTTTTGGCTACAGAAACTTTGTACATAGCCACCAGTTTCGTCGAAATAATTTGATCTGTAATTAGTGATAGGATGTTGAATACAATAAAACTAATATACATAAGTAGTAGCAAGAACAATCCATGACGAAGAATCCAAGTAGCCTGATCTACAAATTAATAAATAATTTTCTTGGTTGATTTATCGTACTATACTACTTTGAACTGTACTAAAATTGTAGTGGTATATTTTGAATATATGAAACGAAATTACATTCATGTGGGAACAGGCGCACATACAAATCATGTTTGAAAAGTGCCTCAAAACGTCGGGGTTGTCTGCTTTTTTTACTGGTGGGATAATGAGATTGCGGAACACAGCACCAGTAAACAGCGACAGTAGCGCCCCTAACCGCGCAACGTTTTCACGTCTCAAATACAAAATGACTCGTGGCAAATGACGATTGCGTGATATCCCCATCATCAACAGACAAAGCTTGAGTTGATCCAGCTAATCCTATCTTAAAAAAGGAGCATAATTTTAAATGAAGCCCTTTATTTGTGATGTGATTGATTAAAGTTGAGATGACGTGATTCTCATTCAAACGACGCTCGCGGGTTATGAAAATAATTATTCTTGACTGAGTCAACGTCTTTCAAACAGTGAAACCCATACGTTGATATAAGAAAATCTATGTGTTATAAAAACCAAATAATTCGATTTTTTTTTCAATAAAAGTCTTAAAAATAATGTATCATGTTTCATGAAATTTCGGGGATTGACGCGCGGACCAATAACCCACTAGTGTACAAAATAGCATATCACCGTTTTTCAAAGTCAACCCTTATAAAAAAGAAGATAGCATTCAATCGTTTTGAACATTACATAGAACATGCTTTGATCGTAACAAAGTGTTATAGTCAATTTTAAGTTACTCATACATTTGCAAAGCTAAGCTGATCTTAGGCTGAACCTCATGAACAGCTGTAAAATTGTTTGGCCACCCTAGAAACGAATTCTCAGCATAATTAGTACTCTCAACTTAAAAGCATGCTAATAGCAACAGGTCATGAATATCCATTGGAAACAGAAACTCCCAAAGCGATCGAGTTGGCCCTGTGTCTGTTATAGATGGAGTACTGAAGAAACGCTGCTTTACAAGTTATGTATATCGAACAGTCAACACCTCCTTTTGTCCGTCCTATCACAGACTCAAATCTCTTGAATCCTGTTGCACGGAACCCTATCTAAGAATGAACTTACCGTGGGCACTCACCAGACTTCTGGCCAACTGCAGATTAGCCAATAACTTAGTAGTCTTTATGCAGATTAATAGTCAAAGAATCAAAGTCGATGTGACCCAAAAATTATATTTATGCAACTGGGATACCGAAGAAATGCTGAACACATTCTTCCAGACTGTCCGGCTTACACTGTCCCCCGTTCCATGTTTATGGAAGTCATACCTCTCGAAAAGCTGCTGTGCAGTGCCGAAAAAAATAAGCTCTACATTACGTTTCACTATTTAAAGGAGGCCATGGTACTAATATCTCTAGTTCTATATTAAGAAGTTCACGTTACAAGCTGAATCTCAAATCTTAATTATAACTATACATCAGGGTAAAAAGTTCTGCATCTACATAATTTAAGATATACTTATTTACGTCATCTTTTAATTTTTAATGGTCTATTAATTTAGTTGTAAGGCTTCACTATAATGCTTATTATTTATTGCTGCTTTCATTCTATGTTCATTGAAATTAATATCCCTGTCTTGTCAATTGTTATATATCATTGTGTGCTTTCTATTGTATAAATGGTTGTTAACCCTGTAATTGGTTAACAATTACACTAGTAAATAAGATAAATAAATACTGTGTAGTTTTTATTTTATAAAAATTTCTCACAAAGACTTCTATGTACAACATTAATGGCTTACCCCTAGACTGATCGAGTAACCCCAAACCTCAGACAACAATATCAGCAGTAGATTGTTTTGCTGTATAGTGTGAACAGTTGTGTGAACGCAGCGAATGACCATAGCCAATATCAATTAATTAAGTAGTGTTGGCAGCACTGCTTCATTTTTAATGGCACACCTATCTGTATCATAAGGAGAACATTTTACTTGCAGTTAACTTCATGGTAAAAACTTTTTCAGGTACAAAAATTGCATTCATGTTAGTGTTCACAATTCTGTTCAACTTCTTGTTTTTCCTACAGTTGCTTTGCTTTTCTGCCAAGCTTAGAAAACTATCAAAATCGTACAGTTTGCTGTTTGAAATATTATTTACCTGCTTGTTTCAGTATAGTGTTTATACTTCTCGTGCTTGGTTCTGAGGTAATATTATTGTTCGATCTTGCTTTTTTATGGTATTTGTACCTTTTTGTTGCATGAGCAGTTCGCTTTTAGTATAGATTTTTACTTTCTCGCTTTTTCTCGTTTCTCCTCTCACTACTGGCTTCTTTTTCTTATATATCTCTAAAAACTAACATTTTTTATTGTTTTCCTTATGTACTTATTTATACTGTGCATTTGTTCACTTAATCTTTACTTCTTAATACAGAGCTTCTTTCCATGTGCTTTTGCTTTCGCTTCTTGCCATAAACTCCGACAAACGTTATATTGTATTGTATTTGTTTGTTCCATGTTCAGAATTTATAAATTTCTTTTACATTGTCATACAGTTCCCTTGCACAATCCCGTGCGTTTACATCGCCAAAAAAACCCTAATGCTTGAAGCTTATGTACTATACTCTCTTAAGTTCTCTATTCACACAGTCATTCTTTTAAATAACTTCTCCATTATCTCCTATAATTCAATCTTTAGTTGCTTGGACTTGTGTCGCGTATCTGTATACGTACTTTTTTTCTTAAATTTTAATCCCGCATCTTTGTGAATATTCTCTCATTTTATTCGTCTTACGCTTGCTTGGTTCGTTTTCCTTTGCAATACATATCTTTACTTATAATATTATGTCGAGAGTCACACTTCTCTTTTATTACTGGATTTCGCTCTCACCGTCACCGGAATTTTCAATTTGCTCATTTTTTTCAAATCTTTGCTAAATTTACAGAAGCCGGTGATCAGATCCCCTTCCAGTAGCTCTGGTATCTTATCTTTAACTTCTTCGTGCGTTCCCAGTCTTTCTACTTCTTTAACGTATACGTTGCTGATTTTTTCTTATTTGTATAAACTATATGCTCCAATTTCTCCGGCTCTTTTTTACATGCCTTACACCTTTCGTCTGCGTATCCCTTGTGACCTGCACTTCCTTCGTTACCGTACCTTAATATTGCCCATTACACTTTATTTCTCACATAAGTTGCCTGTCCTACCAATATCTCAGTATTCCTGGTACGGTTTTTGTATTTTTTTGTAGAAGTCGCAATACCATACATTTTTAATTCTGGCCCAATTTGTTTGTATTTCTTGGTCTACTTTTATTTTAATCCCTCTTTCTAGTCTTTCCTTAGCTTGTTTATTCCCTCATTATCAAATACACGTTTAATTTCTATCCTATTCTATCAAAAGCTGCTGCTACTGCCTTAAACCACTTATTTGGATTTATATTTTTCGCGACTCTCAGCTTCTCTTTTAAACAAATCCTAGGCCGTTTTTTCTCTTTTATCTTTGCTATATGTATTATTCATTTTCTGCCTTTCTCGTGGTTTCCATCTCTAAGCTTTTCTGTTAGCCTCCACCCTTCATACGTAGGGAGGTGTATTTTTGCTGATGTCCAGATCCATATTGACAAAAATTCCTTGTACTTTTTCTATTTTTTCCCACTTTTCTTATCCCAATATTTCTACACCCTAAAGCGATCCAGCTTTACCTATAATATGCTATAAGTACAATCTTCTGCTTATGCTTTCTATGTTGGCTCTCTTTCGTATTTCCCATACGTGTTTACTGCTTTCTTAACTTCGTTTGACATTTTCACCACTTGACGACTAAGCGTGTTCTTTGTCGTAAACTAGAAACCTAGTTATTTGTGTGATCCTACTACTCTAAGTTTTTCATTTTTGCTTCGTTATAGAGAAAGCTTTGCATCATCAAAAAATTTTTTTTTTTAGAAATACGTTAGAAATGTTTTATGTAGTGACTAGAATGAAAAAATACCATTTTTAGAAAAAGTCTCTCTTTCTGTGTGTGTGTGTGGGTGTGTGTCTGTGTGTGTGTAATCAGTCATATCTTAGGAACCCAGCGGTAGATTTCAATGATTCTGGGCTTAAAATTTTTGTTTTCTCGTTCTTGTGGCGGCTCGGAAAAAAAAATTTTAGTTTTATACTTTATTAATGTTTTCATAACGATTCTTATGGTCAAAAAACAGATTTGTTTCTTCTTTAAGGGTAAAAAAAATATTTAAATTTTTAAATAGTAATATTTTATAGAGCTTCAAGAGAGCCCTATTTTTCATTTAGAATTATTTTGATGAAATATTTTGTTTAGTTTTTATTTAAAAAATACTGATATTTTGTGGGAAATCCTTCATATTTTGAAAACATTTCGAGTGATTTCGATGACTTAAGGCTTATAAAGTTTATTCTCGTATCTTTGCATTAATTAAAAAACAACAATTCAAGTTTTATACCTTACTGCGGTTGTTAAAACAATTTTTTATGGCCAAAAAGCGGTTTCTAGCTACTTTTAGAGTAGAACAATTAAAAATCAATTGCTTTAATAGTTGTATCTCATAAATGATTAAAACAGCTTCATTTAAAACAATAATTTTTTTTTCTACTTCATGCCTTTCTTATATTGAAGAAAATCTACAATTTTTTTCCTTGAATAAGGTATATATCAATAACCCTCTAAATGATTTTCATGATCTAGGGCTCCAAATGTTTCTTTTTATATCCTTATATACGTTAACAAAAAGATTTGACGTTTTATATCCCATCAAGGTTGTTATAACAATTTTTAATGCTCAAAAAACAGTTTACGCTGTTTTTGAGTGAAAAAATTTAACTTTGATTTCGTCATAGTTATATTCTATAGATCATTAAATAGCTTCATAATTTAATAATATTTTAGCTACACGATAGTTATATTACCTATATCGATTTCAGTCATACGTTTTAATTATTTGTTTAATTTGTTTTAATGGAAAAAATTTTAATAATATTGTTTGTACTATTCGAGTAAAAATTATGTTGTTTTCGTAATCATTTCACATCATAGAGCATGAAAATAGCTTTTTTTAACATTTTAAATCATTCTAATATTTGATGTAATTTTTTATTTTTTTAAGGGAGTTCTCTCGGCAAAAGAGAGAAAGAGAGATCTTAGAAAGCGACGAAGAACATGAAACTTTTCATGTATATAAAATATGGCAACGGTGCGCTTGTGAAGCAGACAAACAGTTGTGGTGGGCATCATTACTTCAGTCACTTCAGATGTTCTAACCTAACGCAACGTTGCCATATGTTCGTGAGTGTGAAAAATATCGACTGCTATCACATTAAATATTTTACAATATCAATAAATAATTGTAAAAAGTTCTAAACGACTGTAATAATAAACATTCTTGAGCAATTAATGAATGAAATATTTTAATAATTTTGAAATCCAATCTAGAACTACCTTAAAAAAAAATAAGAAAGTATGAGATTCGGTACGATTTCATGAAATCCCATAAGAGCACGTGTTAAAAGATATGTTTTTATCTCAGCAAACAGGTTCTGAATTGGTCTGAAACTTTACCAGTCGTTATCTACCATATTAAGTAATATATTTGTAAAGTTTCATCAAAATCTGATGATTTTCATTTTGGGAGAAAACTCCTTCAAATGATGGCAGAATAATGTTGTTGAGGAAGCTTTGTGCTAATTTATAGGTGGCGGTTTTTAAGTATGATTTCTCTAGATGTCCAAGCCTGACTTCCTTTCTAAAGACCATAATGTCCGTTTTTTTTTTTTTACCTTTGATTTATTTTCATTACAGTATGCCTCTAGATTATTTAGCATATTTTGTAACCCTTCTTTTGCGTCCGACACTGCTGCTACATCGTCCGAAAACTTCAAGTTGAAAATCTTTTTTTCTTCCCATAAGTATACCCCCTTTATTTCTTTTTTCCCATTCTTTTTCAAGATCTTCCAGACAAATACTAAATGGGCTGGGGCTTAGTAGGCATTCCTATCTGACTTCATGATTTGCTTTAAATTTTTCTGTCATTCCCTCTTCTGTTATTATTTTAGTTTCTGTATTTCTGTATATTTCTTCCCCCATCCCAAAAAACTTTCCCTTAGTGCCTATCTCTTTCTTTTTTTCCATTAAGGTGTTCCTCTTTAACCTATTAAAAGCTGTCATAAAGTCTATGGAACATACATGTTATCTGCCCCTCCGTTTTTCAGCTTATTATTTGTGATTATGTTTAAAGTGAATATATGGTCCTAGCACTTCTATTTTCTCGGAAACCTGCCTGACTTTCTTTAATTTTCCCGGTCTATTTGCCATTATATTTGTGAGCATTCTCTAACCTACATCCAGTAAAGATACCTCTCTGTAATTTTAAAGTCATTTTTGATTCTTGTTTCATGTTTAAATATATTGGGTATATTCGTGCCACCTCCCATCCCTTTACTAGCTCTGCCTTGCCGAATACTCCATCTAGAATTATTGCTTGCTTGCTTATCCAGAACGCTGTGAGTCCTTTATATAATTCTGAGGGTATTCCCCTTCTGCTTTCTATTTCCTCATTCTCTTAAACATACACAATACTTTATTCGTTGCAATCATTGAATTTAAGCTCTCATCCAATCCTTTATCCTCTTCTGGCATCAACCCAACCTCTACATCACCTTCTGTTCCCATACTTTTCTCTCCTAGCGGTGTCGTATCCTGATTTTTTGAAAGATTTTTTAAGTGACCTAGCCAGTTCTCTCTACTAATACTTGCCCCTTCGTTTTTTTATTTGGTCTAAATTGTCCGACTGCTTTCCAAAACTCAGCAATTCCCTTACTGTCTTCTACTCTCTTCCTCTTTGCATCCCTTTCTTCTTCGTAGCGTCTTTTTCTAGTTTCCCCTCAGTTTGTTCCTCTCTACTTTCAGATTGTCCTCGTTCTCCTCCTGCTTTGAGCATGCCTATCTTTTGAGCGCTGCCAATACCTGTTTTTTCTGTTGTAACATCTTCGTCCAGTTCAATTTTCCATTCTCTACCTGCTTTTTCAATTCCATATTTATATCCTTTTCCCTTTTCCCCATTTTATTGTTGTACTTAATACTTATACTCTCTACCCACTTGAATAAAAATCTGTTATATGATATATTTTTAGTTTCTACCTCTTTCTTCTCCCTTTTATTTTCTCCTGCTATGCCTAATTCTACTAAAAAGTGATCCGATTGCATCCTCGAAGTAATTTTTTAACTTATTTATAACACTACCTTGTTAGTTTTCTAATTTGAGTACTGCCTATTTAGTTATCGCCCATAAAAGTGTACATCCCGTCCCAATCCTCTTCTTTTGCTTCGTTTCGAATACTTAATCCCGGATCTTCGCAAAAATTAAGCATTTTTTTAACCTTTATATTCACAGTTTTACATTAGGATTTTCAGCCTAATTATCTGTCACTTTCAACGTTCACCTGTCATTCTGCGATTCTTGAATTTAATTCGCCTGTAATAAATACTGATAATTTTTTATTTATGCATTTATCTGCAATTCCCTGTTGTTTTTCAAGCATAATTTATATGTTTAAATTGTTGTATACACCAATTACATCGATTTTTCTATCATCTATCACTTTTAAACCCCTTACAATCAAACCTAGATCCCATTTTTCTACCCTGTATTTAAGGTAGTTGTATCCCAAAATTTTAAGGCTATCCAAAAAGTTATATTTTTCAGTCATATAGAACCAATATTTTGCGTAAATGGATAATTAACACTCTTTGTAATGAAAAAAATTTAGGTACCATCCGATTTTAATAAGCAAACATTTTTTTTCTTTTCCACCTATATAGCTATGAATTCACCTTTTTTCATTTTTAAAAAAAAGGCATTTTCATCGTTAAAAATGCATTCATTCGTGACTATTTAGAAGAATTGCATAAAGAAATGCATTTATTACACCGGTAGGACCTTTTTGAAAACCAATAATAGAACATCACGCAATTCATAGTAGAAGGACGAGAGGGTTACTGCGGCTGTTGTTCCTGTTCTTGATGCTGCTACTATAGCGGTGCCGGCGTGCTGGACTTACTCCTTGACTGAAAAGTGGTTGATTAAGCTTGTTGTAGTGGCTGGACCCAGCGCTCTCAAAAGTGGCAGTGAGTAGCGGGGATATGTCATATAAGTAGGTAAAATAGGAAGGGTACTGAGCCATGAGGCTCCTCGGCCACCGGAGGTATATGTTATCCAAGTATATGCACACTCCACGTCTTCAGCCCCCAACAAGCACAGCCCGAAACACCGCAGCTCTCGCGAGAGACTCCGAGCCGAGCGTGCGAACTAAAGCAATTCGTAGAGTATTAAAAGTCAACCCCCCCCTCCCCTTACCCATATTGATGAGAGCCCCAATTACGCTCTCACCTGTGAGGTATAACCATAATTTTTTTTACCTCTCCATGAAAAAAAGATCTACTGGCAATCCATTAACTCTACTGAAAGTATATAGAGTTTTCACCACACTGCGCTAAAAGTAGGAACTTTCGTCCTGCTCCGCCGAAAAAAAATTCCTTCTCCCGGCGCAGGATTGGTGAAAAAGCATATACAACCAATGGAATAAAGAATAAAATAAAGGATGAATTAAAGAAAGCCTCAGAACACATGCTTATCTCCCTCGACTTCGCCTCGGGTGTCAAATGCCTGTGTTCTGAGACATTTTTTACTTTTCCTCCCTAGGTAAGTAATATACAATGAAGACACTTAACGTTGTGTAAAGCATATTTAGCTGTATATAAGCCGTTGTGTTTCTGACAAACTGTAACGATTTTCATTTTATCCATTGGTGGATAATCAAGCTCCGCAACAATAAAAACATTAAATTTAAATCCCTCCAACCAACTTTTCTGCATAGAGTCTCCTGCGTAAACTTTGCTAGCATCTTCAAGGCACTCTCTAAAAACTTTACCTATAGTCTTTTGCGTCACTCACCCATTTCCCATGATAAACCATGATAATTACAATTTTAGCCAAATATTTTGTCTTTTATATTTCTCGGTGAGTCCTCGCCAAGGAAATGGCTGCCTAAATGTATATACAAAACTGTTTAAAGCCCTGCATGTCAACTATGTACTCCATTTTATTTTAATATTTCATAATCTTGATTCTCAACAGTCTTGCTCAAAGACTTTACTGTGAACTTTTTCAACCAAGATGTTTTATTATCATTATCATCATCATGCTTGGTAAAAAGTTTTTGATATGTGACATCTGTGGTAAATTTGCTAATTGTCGGTTTGTGCGATATATAGAAATGGATATTATTTTTAAATTGATTTTTAAAAGATTTTACAATTTTTACTATTTTTGGTTTTTTTCATAGAATTTTTCTTCTCCGTAAATTTCTCCTCTTTCTTTTCAAAATATTTTTTCCACTCTTCTTCTTCTCTACTCGTACTGCTCCGACCTTTCTTCATCATGCCTCGACAGCGAATGATGTTAGCAGAGCCATACATTGACTTTTATAGCCTTACCCCCACCACTATGCTTTACATGAGTTTCTTTACATCATCTCTCATTGGACTATACTGAACTATGCGATCGTGTAAAATTAAACAATAGGCTGATGTGTTGGCGGAAAAATTTCCGTAAGATTCAAATTCTAAACGTATATCTACTAGAGCATTTTTCAGAGACTCATTTGGCTTGGAGCAATCAATGACGAATAGAGAAATATCATTCTGAAATTGATGTATACTTAAAATAGGCGCACAATCTTTAGGATAATATGAATTCTGAAAATTAGCATAAATGTCATAGAACAATGCATACTGATTATGTGTTATATCTAGATTGAGATCACTATAAGGATAATATTGTGAATCAAGAT